>AWOL01S0080863.1:6714-96904 GCA_000715115.1 Nicotiana otophora | reverse complement strand
AAAATTTCATTTTCCCTCCATTTCCCATTCACCCTCATTTTAAAAATATTACATCTTAAAATATTAAAACCTCAACATTATTGTTGGAAGGATACGGTTTTTCTTTTATCCTTAATCGGTTCCAAATTCAAATAATGAATATAAAAAGAAATAGAAAATGTATTCTCCCCTATCTATCTTATCTATCTATTTATCTATCTATATTATTATTATAAAAACACGAATTTTAGAATACTAAATATTAATTAACGAAAATATACCCGAAATATTGACTGACTTTTATGCCTTTACAAAATTAAATAATTCATTCAAAGAACTAACTTGATTTGGATAGAACTTATAATATTAAAATTTAAAATCAACTAAACTTTTATCTCTATGGAGACTCTTTCGATGTAGGACTCAAAATTTGAATAAGAGTCGTTGTTGGTTATACATTCTCAATTTGAAGAGGAATATATTACTACTTTTTGTGCTTTCTATTGTTAGCCTATGGTATGGTTGCGTGAGAACAAACCTATTAGAATGAATATTTCTTAAATTACTTTTTTTCGCTATCTAACTTTTACATATGCTCTCTAGTAGTTAGTGTGATTAGTATTTTCCGAAAAAATTCAAAAGCTTGACTCTTAATTAATAAGGTAATTTTATCTCTTTTTATTTATTTCATTCACTTCTACGGATTTAATGATTTTATCTGATAAGTACTATTTGCTGATACATGCATTGTTGGATTTATACATGATACAATAATTTTCATTGTTTTAGATATATAATTATATTTTGTATGTGGATATCTGATACTATATGTAAACGGTGATTAGGATTATGTTGTGTGTTTCTCAGATTTTTTCTTGTGTGTTTCTTGTGTATTGACTTGAATTAATTTGTTTATTACTTTCGGCACGCGTGTTGTAATATCTGACAAAAAATATGCGTACAACTCACGTACATAGAGACTAGTTATTATAAAAGTATGAATAAAATATTGGATTACATAAATAACCTTTTAAAAATATACGTGCAACTCACGTACATAGAGACTTGAATTAATTTGTTTATTACTTTCGGCACGCGTGTTGTAATATCTGACAAAAAATATACGTACAACTCACGTACATAGAGACTAGTTATTATAAAAGTATGAATAAAATATTGGATTATATAAATAACCTTTTAATATTAAGCATAATAACTCATAATAAAAGGACATAATCGGAATTCGAGACATTGACCTTGTAATCCTATTAGTTTTAGGACATAATACTACACGTTTGGAATCCTACATGATTACCTTTAGGAATCCTATTAGTATAATTATTTTTAACAATAGATATTAGCCTTGTAATCTTATTACTTTTAGGATATACTTCTTAAAAATTTCTATTTCTAATTTAATTTGAAAACGTATTATTGTCCAAATCCATTTAAAAATAAGAGAGCATATATTATTATAAAGCACGAATATAATATTGATAGACCAAAATAGCTCTAAAATATTAAACAGAAGAACTCATAAGGAAATGACATAGCTGTAATAATTTATTTTTTGGACTATAATAACTTCTATGTTAAATCTTTTAATATTTAATATTTTAAATTTAATACAATCTTGTATATTGAATTATTATTAAAAATATATAGGAAGATTTTAATAAAATTAATTTCATAAGAATCCTTCATATTGGTAGTACATTGCCACTCTATAATATTCAATACCAAAACAAAATAAACAGACTGCATAAAGCGTTGAAATTGAGAAAATAATTCTCATGATAATATATTATTATATTATATTTAAATTATTTTTCTATTCAAATAATATTTTTTAATTATTAATTTTTTGTGTAATATAAAAAATATACCCAATTATTAAAGAATAACTAAATTTTCTTTTAAGAATATAAATGTGTGAGAAAAGAAAGAAAAAGATTGGTAAGAGCCCATACCACTAATTATTTTACAAACATAAAGATCTAAAATTGGAATGACATCGATGTTTTTACTCTTTAAAAGTAAAATTTATAGTGGGTAAAATTATAATGACGGTTAAATATTCAAACATGAGATGAACTAATATTAAGAATCTAAATCAACAGAAAGTAAATTATATTTTATGTTAAAACTAAATAATCAAATCTTTCAATTATATTTAGCAAGAGAATCCAATTATTATTTTTTAAATTCATCATATGAGTAAAATTATTTTTCAAGTTAAAAAAAATCTTAGGGTACATAAATTTATTCCATAAAAGAGTGTTAGAGATTTAAAAAAAATGGATCACAAAGTAAAAAATATTAGTATAATATTAAGAAGGTCATACAAGTTTTTGAGGAAGCACAATTAAAGCTAAATCCTGAACAAGAATAAGCTTGCAAGACTATATTATAAAAGATCGACTCTGGTACAGAGGGATTGTCCTTTGTAGATGCCTCCGGCAGAATCGAAATAATATTTCTATGTCATGCATTGCTTGCAAATATCAGATCAAGAGGCATGATATTTTTAGCAATAAGAACAAGTGGTGTACCAGCAATGATTTTATTATGAGGTCGTACAACTCACTTTAGATTTGATATACCTCTTCAAATAACTGAAATAACCATCACAAATATATCAAATCAGAGCAATAGTGCTAAATTTATAAGGAAATCAAAAGTGATTATATGGGATGAAGCGCTTTTGGCTAAGCGTCAAATGATCGAAACAATCGCTAAGAGTTTTAGAGATATATTGGATATCGATGAACTGTTTGGTGGAAAAGTAATAGTTTGGGAGGTGATTTCTGTCAAGTACGATCAATAGTTTTAAAATTGACCAAAGTAGAAACTATAAAAGCTAGCTTGCCAAAATTATACTTATGACCTCAAAAGAAAAATATTCAAATGACAAGTAATATAAAAAGTAAGAACAAATTCAACATTCAGTGACTTCTTGCTTTGTGTCGGAAACGAAGAAGAGCATCCAATAAAAGATGATTTGGTTCTTCTAGAACACTTGGTTATCAACCCTAATGGTAATAGTAGTGCATTTAATAAGAAAAAAAATATATTTTCATCATTAGATTAAAAGGCAATTTGTGCAAATTACATGATAGAAATTAAAGAGCTATCTTAGCTAGTAGAAATGAATATGTTGATCAATTAAATAAAAGGTTGATTGCTAAGTTTTATGGTAAAAATAAAATATTTTTCAGTTTTGACTCAGCAGAAGATGATATCAACAATAACAACTAAGAAGAATACTTAAATACTTTAATACCAAATGACCTTCTATCGTACATGCTTGTTGTCAAGTTCATTATTTCTTACGTATGTTAGTGTCGCCATATATATAATAATAACAATAACAACAACAATCCAGTATAATCCTACTAGTGGGATACGGGGAGGGTAGTGTGTACGCAGACTTTACCCCTACCCTGGGGTAGAGAGGCTGTTTCCGATAGACTCTCGGCTCCCTCCCTCCAAGAACTCTCCACCTTGCTCTTGGGGTGACTCGAACTCACAACCTCTTGGTTGGAAGTGGAGGGTGCTTACCACTAGAACAACCCACTCTTGTCCACTATATATATAATAAACTAAGTTAAAATTGATCTTCAATTGCATATAGGTTGATTTTGAAGAAAAATATATATGTCGTGTTACTGAAATCTTAGATCCGCTGAATAACTTATGTAATAGTACACATATGGTATATAGAAATTTTGACAATAACGTCATACATGCAAAACTTATGATACTGGTCAATATGCTTTTAAGTATGTGTTTATCCCCGAATTCAACTTTCGTCTTCCGAAATTAAAGAATATCCTTTTAAATTTGTGTGAAAATAATTTTCAGTATGTTTATATTTTGTAGTTATAATAAATAAAGTACAAGGACAAACATCCTAAATATTGAACTATATTTACCATAATATTTTCTTACACGATAACTATATGTTGCATTTCAAGAGTTTTGGTTATGACAGAGTAGCCAATGCATTAGAAGGAAACATATATAGAAAAACACCGTTTATAAAGAAGTATTCGGTAAGATATCATCGCATTAGATACCTTTAAACTACAATATATAATTATCTACTTTATATGACTAAAATTGATCATTTATGTAAGCTCTGATGATATCCTTTCATTTTGAATTCACGTATTATGTTAATGTAACAATATTTTTCGGCATTTAAATGATTGTTGTAGTATCATATATAAAATTTCTCTCATTAATTAAATTTATTATTCCTTCATATAAATAAATATTTAAACTATCATGTGTTATTATTAATGTACAACACATATTTATAGATACTAATAGTTTTTATGTCACGCAATTCAAATCAATCGTAGCCTAATATGACTATTGAACACTGGGAAAGCTAAAAAAAAGCAATATGTGTATTTCTTTTTTCTTTTTAGTTCCGCCACCTCCCCCAGAACCCTACCCCAAATCTTTTATGGCTTTGTTTTGTCATTTACTCTCCCGTTTACTTTTACTTGGCATGTATACTAAAAATAGATTTTTATTTTTACTTATCACTTTACGCATATCGAGAGAAGATAATTTTTTTTCTGTTATACCCACAATATTTATTACTCATTTCAAATCATTTTTTCAAATCCAATAAAATATGCATCAATTAATATGAATATCATGATAAATTATGCACTTTATTTATTATTTTTTAAAGAGCGTGAAAAATCAAAACGTGCAAATAAAAGTGAACTGATGGAATATGCATGTAGGTCCAGTCAGTTCACTTCAAGATTTCAACGCCCACATCAACATTACTAGAGTTGTGCTAGAAACGGATCTAGGAGCCATTTCTATAATATATGTGGACTACTAAAGAAAAAGAAAGGAGAAAAAAAAGAAAGTATGTAGTGTGAATTGAAACATTCAACCATTTTGGAGTATGAAAATAATAAATAATATTAGATCAATTCTAAAAAATATATATAAAATATTTAGTTTAACGAAAAGATCATGAGCATAATAATTTGGACTTAAATTCGACCCGCTTGTGGTCCCCAAAAAATATTTGGCTAATTATTTAATTTAATGTATCAGTTATTTTCCGACGAGTTAGAGCTCAAATTAGTATGGACATCTTGTATCATTTTGATATTATAATGACATCTTCCTGAAGATATTCAATGCTATACTAGAATATGGATTATAATAAGCAAGTCTACGTTTCTATCCAAACTGACTAAGCCAACTCCCTAAACAACTTCCACGTATGTTTCTAATCGTATTAATATTTCAGGGATCACTGTTTTGGTCAAATTTCAATATTTTAACATCACTACCAGCATATCCCAATTTTTAATACTCCATTCTTTTGGGGTGTTTAGAGATCTGGAACAGGGAAATGTGAGATAAACATTTATCTTCACTTAATGTTTATATTAAATCAACGACAATTTGTATCAAATTATTTTATGTGATTGCCAATTGAAGTTTTGACATAATCAAAATGAAGTATTTTTATTTTCCACACAATAATTTTGCATATCTGAATATTATTCATGATGCGTAAAGGGCAACAAGTATGCATTTGTATAGCAAGCTGGCGCTTTTTTTGGGGTGGCTTTTCTCTTTTCTAATTTTCATCAAAAATTGAAAAAACATTGGAACATATGAATAAAAAATAATACTCCTATAAGATGGCAAAACAAAGTTCAATTGTTCAAATTAAAAAAGGAATTATTACAGAAAAGACAAATATGTGTAACAGAAACAACTTGAATCATATAACTATTCAAGATAGAGGAAGTCTGAGTCAAGATATACCGGAGGAATGAGGTAAGATATAAATATATACTCTTATTTGTTAAGTTTAAAAATATAATATTACTTGTAGTTATAAATAATGAAAAAAATGATAATGATTGGTGTCAAACAAAGTGCGGAATACTGTACACAAGATACAAATGTTGTCACTGTGAAACAGCGGCATGCCAACGAATTAAGTTATGGCCTACTCGATATTTGGTTATTGTTGCGTGGTTATTGAACTTTATTATCTATTGTAATAGTAAAATCATAAAATTATTTTGATATTAGTAACGTTATAGAACTTATTCATTGCATTAGAAAAGTCACGAAATTATATTTTGTATTACTAGTCTTAGTGTACGCGCGTTGCGCGTGTATTTCATGTCATGAGTAATTTTTTCTTTTAAAATCACATAAATGAGTATTAAGAAAAGTGTCTTGAATTATAAAAAGATTAAATGAAATAATATAATTTTCTAAAAATAATAAATATTAATTCAATTTAACTAATTCTATAAAGAAATAAACATTATGCTACGTAAGTCCTCATAAGCCTTAGAGTAATTTTGATACATGAATTTTATTTTTAGTTTAGAAGTCCAAGCAGAGTAGGTATAATGTATTAATTTTTTATTAACAATGCTTACAACAACATTTCATTTTGTTTATAACTCTTAAACTTTTTTTCGAAAACAACTTTAAAAGGCAAGTCTAAATATAGTTTTCAAATACCTTTTTCAACTTAACTTAAATTTTCAAACTAAGAATATGTTTTAGTTTTACCTATTACTCCATTCACTATAAAATAATTTTAGTATTATATATGTATATTATTTTTTAAAAATAGTACATGATTGAAGGGTAAGATTTAAGAAAAAATGTCAACGTTAAAATAATATGGACATCCATAAATAGCTGTTTGAATTATAATATTCTTAGTTTCGTTGATAAATTCACATTAAAAATAATTTGATAAAGAAGTAAGGACGGTTCTTTTCTTATATGAAATTAAAAATAAACTAGGAACTTTTTAAGAAGAAATTAAATTGTGTTCAAAGTAAAAGCATAACATTTTTACAATTCAAAATATAGATAAAAAGAGTATGAAAAAATTCGTAATTTCATTTGGTAATCAACTAAAGTTTCCCATAACAGAAGTTAGAGTTTCCTTTTTAAATATAATATTTTTGTTTAAAAACAATTTGAGTTTTTTCTAAGTTTGATAAAAGACGATTGATGATCCCAGCAAGCGAAAGAAATCTTGATCATAAAAGTACTCGGATGCCTTATTGTGAATTATGCGTACTTATATGAAAATATCTTAGGAAAATTATTGTTATTTTATGATATATATATATATATATATATATATATATATAAACCAATAACATAAAAATAATTTTATTAAGATTTGTTATATAAAATAAATTGACAAATTAATTTTTTTAGTCTTCTGGGAATGAAGATGTTGTCTTATAGCTCATAAAAAATTGATAAATGACAATGTAAAGTCCATAAATGACTAATGTTGATTTAATATTTTATAATAAATAGTTAATTTATAGCAAAAATGTAGAATGTTGTCATTTGTTGGAATAATTGGAGAAAAACTTAATGACGTTTTGTTTACAATTGATTTTGTCTAAAGTTGGATATATTTCTATTAAAATTAGGAAATAATTAAATGATGATATCTTTTATTGGTCAACAAAGCAAATTGCTATCTTTTAAAACATAAGTTTTTTTCTCCAAAAAAGAAAACTTTTTTTTTGAGTTATAGCATGCGTGAGTTAGGATTAATTACATATAATTTCAATAAGGAAAGATATAATATGTAGAATTTTAATTGATTTCAAAGTCCTAAATTTTAGGAAAATAATTAAATGACTATTTTAGAAAAATAATTAGACAAGAATGGGTTGCTCTAGTGATGAGCACCCTTCACTTCCAACCAAGAGGTTGTGAGTTCGAGTCACCCCAAGAGCAAGGTGGGAGTTCTTGAAGGGAGGGAGCCGAGAGTCTATCGGAAACAGTCTTTCTACCCCAGGGTAGAGGTAAGGTCTGCGTACAAACTACCCTCCCCAGACTCGATTAGTGAGATTATACTAGGTTGTTGTTGTTGTTGTAATTAAATGACTATTTTGTCTAGTGTAAAGTTTATTTTTTAAAGGACAAAAAAACGAACGACATTTCGCTAAGGGCATTCGTGTTTTTAATATCGTATAGATTCTTCGAAGAAATCAATTTCTTTTCTTTCTAAAAAGGAAAAACAACCTTCGCTTATCATTTAATGGAAAACCATTGGCCGCTGCATCTGAAAATTCCAACAAACAACAACGACTCAGTATAATCTCACTAGTGGAGTCTGAGAAGGGTATTGTGTACGCAGACCTTACCCCTACCCTGGGGTAGAGAGACTATTTCCGATAGACCCTCGGCCCCCTCCTTCCAAAAACTCCCCACCTTGCTCTTAGCGTGACTCGAACTCACAACCTCTTGGTTGGAAGTGAAGGGTGCTCATCACTAGAGCAACTCACTCTTGTCAATTCCAACAAACCATAACAAAAAAGGGCATGAGAGTCTCCATCATAGAGTAGGACAATACTAGCTAGTTGAAGCAGCCAGGATTTTTTTGATGCTTAATTTATTATAGCTCTATGTTCTTTTTTTCCCAGGATTAGATTTGTGTCCGTAAAACTCATTAAAGGGGAATTGTCCTTATCATAATTGTTTTCTATTTTCAACATTTAAATCCAAAATTTCTAATTAAAAATGGACTGATATTTATCCATCACACCACAATCCTCGATAGTATATCTTTATGCTTCTGCCCTATAAATCGGCCCTCGGGAAATTGATTAGGGCATTGGAACCTCACGTACATTCAGGTTGTAAGTAGCTAGTATGCGGTGTCTGTGGCTTTACTTTCTTCTTTTTTATTTTTACACTTTTAAGCTTTTTCCCGAATCTCGCGCGTAACAAAAATTTAGTGAACTGGACTGACTTTTTTTTTATTATAATATGTAACATTTATTTTTGTTACATCACAATCCCCAAGCATGTATTTAGATTATGATTGAGAGAGCAGAATTTAACGTGATCTTCTTTCTTTGTGGCAAACATTTAGACGTAGAAAAGCGCTAATATTTGAGCCGTTTAAGTTAGTTTTTTCCCTATCTAGTCAATAGTATTCATTTTTAGGATTGAACTGATTTGAATTCAGGTAAATCGCTCCCTACCAAAGATAGACTTTATTTTTAGGCTGGGACGAGAACCTATGATAAAAAGTAGTTAGTAGTTAATAAACATAAGTGTTTAATATATTATCCAAAGATTCACAAACACAACACACCACACCACATTACTATTTAGTTCAAATACAGAGGCTTATAACCCTCTATTTCGTTGGACCACCACAGTTCACCACCCACGACGCACTAAGAGAATACTTTGAAAAGTTTTATTTTGACCTTACACTTGTTACTGATTTTTCTAGAAAACATTCTTTTATATATATATATATATATATATATTTAGAAGAGGTTAAGATTCGAAGAAAACGAGTTAAATCTTTACTTATTTATGTGGTCCTAAAGATAATGGAAGGAAATTCACACAAAAAGGAACAAAGAATTCTCAATAAAAAATACTCTATGAACCAAACGTAAAAGCAGTTTTTAATTAGACATTTTTTCCAGTAATTTTACCTACACTGACTAGGATCATATGTCCAACAAATTAAAAGGTTCGTTCTCTATCATTCGATATACTGCTTAGCAGAAATATGGTTATCTGCCATGAATTCTCTCAAAGCTCAATTGACGTGCCTTTTGTGTTTTTGAAATTCTAGAAAATATATATTCGAAAAATTTGTGAGCATGAAATGATATAAGAACCAATTCCAACCTCACGAGACGTATGACATAATCAATTTAGAATTTATGCTCCGATTCGACTACCGAATGGTAAAAGCCCTAACAAAAAATATATAAAAAA
Source organism: Nicotiana otophora (assembly GCA_000715115.1). NCBI lineage: Eukaryota > Viridiplantae > Streptophyta > Magnoliopsida > Solanales > Solanaceae > Nicotiana > Nicotiana otophora. Next base: position 87,130 of record AWOL01S0080863.1, on the reverse strand, counting down.
TTGTTTACTTTGACTATTCCAAAAGTCTTAAGTCTAATGGATCGGAATTGCCAAGTCAAGTGAGTGAAAGATATAGTATAAGATCCTCTTCTCTTTTCTTTTCTAAGTAAAACCTACAAATCTAAACAAATGTACTTTCGGTGTTATATCTACGTAAAGATAACTCAAATTTGGAGGATGGAGAGAGTTCGATTGCCACTAACTAGAAGGTAGGTGTTGACTCATTTCAGCTCTCCAACACAAACAACACAAATAAAGAAAAAAGAACAAAGAAAAAAGAAAACAGAAAAAGAAGGTGGAAGGAAGGAAAACACCAATTTGAATTTAGTCGAGCTCCAATGCAGTTACCAGACGCTAGGCGAGACTCACAAAAATATATAGTTAAACTTTAGGGGTCATTTGGTAAAAGAAATAAGTTATGCAGATATTGTAATACGTATATTAGTATTGCAACAATTAACATTGCGGAGATTATATTACAAAAATTATTGTTTATAATCTAGTTCTTTGTACTAGATTTGAAATATATAGGATAAAATTTAATAAATGCACATATGTTTTAAACTTAATAAAATTGAAAGGACGTTAATGACGGGCTGATGAAAAGATTAAGGGTAGTTTTATCTTTTGGTATTTATGTGATGGCCCGATAAGTTATCTCATGTTTTGAAACCTAATTCTGTGAATCGAAGCCTTAAAAATCATGTTTTAGCCTTTCTTGTTTGCGTGCCCAGTCCAAACATTTTTCCGGAAAGCTTTTATATTCAAAACTGAGAAAATTAAGAATATTTGCCTAAAAACTTCATTGAGTTGACTTAGGTCAACATTTTTAGTAAGCGGGCTCGGATTCGTATTTTGACAGTCCCTGTGGGTCTGTACCATAATTTTGAACTTAGGCGTATGCCCGGAATCGAATTCGGAAGTCCCTAGCCCGAGATATCGGACTTTGTCGAAATTTGAAAGTTGAAAGCTTAATGAATTTGAAATGTTGGACCAAAGTTTGACTTTTTGGTTAACGGGTCTGTATTTTGGTTCCGGAATCCGGTATAGATTCAATACCATATTTATAACTTATCTGTGAAATTTGATAAAAAACGGAGTTTGTTTGACGTGATTCGGACGTACGGTTGTGAAAATAGAAGTTTCAAAGTTTTCTTGAAAATTTTATTTGATTTGGTGTTTAATTCATAGTTCTAGGTATTATTTTGGCGATTTGATTACGCGAGCAAGTTCGTATGATATTTTTAGACTTGTGTGCATAGTTGGTTTGGAGCCCTGAGGGCTCGGGTGAGTTTCGCATAGGCTACAGAGTGAATTTCGACTTAGAACATTGCTGGTGTGCTTCAGTTCTTTTTGCAAGCCTCAGACTACTGTTGAGTTCGTATTTGCGATCTACTCATCGCATTTGCGAAGAGTAGCTGGGGAGGCCAGAGTTCGTATTTGCGAACAATTTCTCGCAATTGCGATGGGAGGTGGGAGGGGGTACTCTTCGCATTTGTGATCATTGGGTCGCATTTGCGATCTAGCCTGAGTTCGCATTTGCGAACTATCCTTCGCATTTGCGAAGAATGCAGAAGTGTGATGTTTCTCGCATTTGTGACGGAATCTTCGCATTTGCCGGCTTTGCATTTGCGAAGCCTAGGTCACAAATGCGACATCTCCAGCTAAAGAAATAGGACTTAGACGGGATTTTTGGTTCATTTCTCAAATTTTCAAAACCTAAAACCTTAGAGGCGATTTTTCCAAGACTTCTTCTTCCCCAAATCATTTAAGGGTGGATTGTTTGGTGGAATAAGGGTAAACTATGATTGTGTTATTGTGATATGGTGGGATCGGGTTACATGCCGCAACACTTTTATTTATATTCTGTTGTTTATGCTATTATGAGGAAATAATGGAGGAATATGAGATGTACAGTGGGATCAGGTTGCACGCCGCAACAACCTATGCGTTTATGTTTTCCCTAAATTGTGTTAGCTTTACGGTATTCTTTATTGCACTTAAGGATTGGTAATATTTGAATGTTGTTGACTTACTTCTGAGAGTTGTAGTTATTTCTTGTAGATTACTGCTTTATCCTATTCTGTCTTCCTTTTCTGCTTTTATCAAATATACTGTGTACAGGCTGTTGTGTGAGTGACCCGCCGTAGCCTCGTCACTACTTCGTCGAGGTTAGGTTGCACTGATACTGCACTCTGCACTTCCTGTGCAGATTTTGGTGCTGCTCCGAGCTGATCGTGAGGTTGGCTGCAGGATTCATCTGATAGATGACCCAAGGTAGATCTGCCGGCGTCCGCAGATCCTGGCGTCCCCTTTTATACATTACACTTTACTGTTTCTTCCATTTCGTAAACAGTTGTATTTCTTTCAGATATTTACTTGTAGTAAAATCTTAGAAGTTCGTGAATCGTGACTCCGGATACGGGTAGTAGTAGTAGTGTGTGTGTATATATATATATATATATATATATATATATATATATATACTGAGGCTATTATATATAATTTCTCACTCATTGTAACTTGTTATAGCTTATTTGTTGTTTAATTATTGAAATGTAAGGGAATTTTGGTAGAGGCCATCCTCCCAGGCCGTTCCATTCAGCGCTTCAGGTATCCCACAGTGCTTTAGGGAGTTGTGGTCCTTATATGCCTCCTTTTGGACAACCAGCCTACACTGCACCACCAAATCCTATCAGTGCACCTCTTATTCAGATTTATTGCTGTGGTCATCCGGCCCATTCAAGTCAGTTTCAGTTTCCACAGTCACAGTACCATGATGGATGTTTCGAGTGTGGTCGTTATGGGCATATCAGGAGGACCTGTCTGAGATTATTGGGCATCCCTCCACATCATCAGGGTTCTCGTGCCATGGTTTTGGCATCAGTTGCTGTACCGCTTGTTCAGCTAGCCAGAGGCAGGGTTCAGGCAGCCCGAGGTAGGGGCCAGACTGTTAGAGGTGGAGGTCAGGCCGTTAAAGGTGGAGGCCAGCCAGCTAGAGGCCGTCCCAGGGATGTGGTTCAGAGTGGTGGGGCCCAGCCCCGATGTTATGCTTTTCTAGCCAGGCCTGAGGCNTTAAAGGTGGAGGCCAGCCAGTTAGAGGCCGTCCCAGGGATGTGGTTCAGAGTGGTGGGGCCCAGCCCCGATGTTATGCTTTTCTAGCCAGGCCTGAGGCTGAGTCATCCGATGCTGTTATTACAGGTACTGTTTTAGTTTGCAGTAGAGATGCTTCAGTTCTATTTGATCCGGAATATACTTACTCCTATGTGTCATCCTATTTTGCTTCATATTTAGTTGTGCCTCGTGATTCTTTGAATGCTCCTGTGTATGTGTCCATACCTGTGAGGGATGTTATTGTTGTAGTAGATCGTATTTATTGTTCGTGTGTGGTCGCCATTGGGAGTCTTGAGACTCTTGTAGACCTTCTACTTCTCGATATGGTCGATTTTGATATCATTTTATGTATATTGGCTTCACCTTATCATGCTATATTGGATTGTCACACCAAGACGGTGACCTGAGCCTTGTCGGGGTTGCCTCGATTAGAGTGGAGAGGGACTTCTGGCTATTCTATCAGTAGGGTTATCTCTTATATGAAGGTTCGACATATGGTCGGGAAGGGGTGTCTAACTTATTTGGCTTATGTCTGTGATTCTAGTGCGTAGGTTCCTTCCATGGATTCAGTGCCATTGTTTGTGAGTTTCCAGAGGTGTTTCCTGCAGACCTGCCGGGGATGCCACCCGACAGGGATATCAATTTTTGTATTGATTTGGCTCCGGGCACTCAGCCCATTTCCATTCCACCATACCGCATGACCCCGCCAGAGTTGAAAGAATTGAAGGAACAATTGCAAGATTTGCTTGATAATGGTTTCATTAGACCTAGTGTCTTGTCCTGCGGTACACTTGTGTTGTTTGTGAAGAAGTAAGATGGATCGATGAGGATATGTATAGATTATCGGCAGTTGAACAAAGTCATCATCAAGAATAAGTATCCATTGCCGAGGATTAATGATTTGTTTGATTAGCTTCAGGGTGCCAAAATATTTTTGAAGATTGATTTGAGATCTGGCTACTATCAGTTGAGGATTAGGGAATCTGATGTCCCTAAGACAGCTTTCCGAACTCGGTACGGGCATTATGAGTTTCTAGTGATGTCTTTTGGGTTGACAAATGCCCCAGCAACATTCATAGATTTGATGAGCTGAGTGTTTAAGCCTTATTTGGACTTTTTTGTGATTGTGTTTATTGACAATATCTTGATCTACTCCCTCAGTCGAGACTCTGAGAGACAGCCAGTTATATGCTAAATTTTTGAAGTGCGAGTTTTGGTTGGATTCAGTCGTTTTCTTGGGTCACGTCGTATCAGCAGGGGGCATTCAGGTAGATCTTAAGAAGATTGAGGTAGTCCAGAACTGTCCTAGACCCACTTCAACCACGGAGATCAGATGTTTCTTGGGTTTGGCGGGCTATTATCGTCGATTTATGGTGTGGTTTTGAACTATAACAGCCCCGTTGACCAGGTTGACCCAGAAGGGTGCCCCGTTCAGATGGTCAGATGAGTGTGAGGCGAGCTTTCAGAAGCTCAAGACAGCTTTGATTACAACACCGGTTTTGGTGTTTCCCACAGGTTCAGAATCTTACACGGTATATTATGCTGCGTCCCATGTTGGTCTCGGTGCGATATTGATGCAGGAGGGCATGGTAATTGCATATGCGTCGTGACAGTTGAAGGTTCACGAGAAGAATTACCCTGTCCATGACTTAGAGTTGGCAGTCATTATTCATGCACTGAAGATTTGGAGACACTATCTTTATGGCGTGTTGTGCGAGGTTTTCACGGATAATTGAAGCCTTCAGTATTTGTTCAAACAAAAAGATCTCAATTTGAGGCAGATGAGGTGGTTGGAGCTATTGAAAGACTATGACATCACCATCTTGTATCATCCCAGGAAGGCCAATGTGGTGGCCGATGCATTGAGTAGGAAGGCAGCGAGTATGGGCAGCCTTGCATTCATTCCAGTCGGCCAGAGGCCGCTTGCATCAGATGTTCAGATGGTGGCCTACCAGTTTGTGAGGTTGGATATTTCAGAGTCCAGCCATGTTCTAGCTTGTATAGTCATTCAGTCTTCTTTGTTTGAGTGTATCAGAGATCGAAAGTATGATGACCCTCATTTATTGGTCCTTAGGGACACAGTGCGGCACGACGGTGCCAAGCAAGTTACTGTTGGAAATGATAGAGTCTTGAGGATGCAGGGTCGTGTTTGTGTGCCCAATATGGATGGACTTCGTGAGTTGATTCTTGAGGAGGCCTACAGTTCCCGGTTATCTATTCATTCGGGCGTCGCCAAGATGTATCAGGACTTGCGGAAACATTATTGGTGGAGGAGGATGAAGAAGGATATAATTGCTTATGTATCTCGGTGCCTGAACTGTCAGCAAGTAAAGTATAAGCATCAGAGACTTGGTGGTTTGCTTCAGCAGATAGATATTCCTGAGTGGAAGTGGGAGCGTATCACTATGGATTTCGTTGTTGGACTCCCACAGACTCAGAGGAAGTTCGATGTCATTTGGGTCATTATGAATAGGCTGACTAAGTTAGCGCATTTCATTCCAGTGGCAGTTACCTATTTTTCGGAGCGATTGACAGAGATTTATATCTGCGAGATCGTCCGTCTTCACGGTGTGCCCGCATCTATAATTTCTGATCGAGGTACGCAGTTCACCTCGCACTTCTAGAGGGCAGTATAACATGAGTTGGGCACACGGGTTGAGTTGGGCACAACATTTCACCCTCAGACGAACGGATAGTCTGAGCGCACTATTTAGATCTTAGAAGATATGCTCCGCGCATGTGTTATAGACTTCGGAGGATCGTGGGATCAGTTCTTGCCCCTTGCATAGTTCGCCTACAACAACAGCTACCAGTCGAGCATTTAGATGGCTCCCTGTGAGGCATTATACGGTAGGCGGTGTCGGTCGCTAGTTGGGTGGTTCGAGCCGGGGAAGGCTCGGTTGTTGGGTACATATCTAGTACAGGATGCCCTTGATAAGGTCAAGATTATTCAGGATTGACTTCGCACAGCTCAGTCCAGGCAGAAGAGTTATGCCGACTGTAGAGTTCATGATGTGCATTCATGGTCGGGGAGAGGGTGTTGCTCCGGGTATCACCCATGAAGGATGTCATGAGGTTCGGAAAGAAGGGCAAGTTGAGCCTTAGGTATATCGGGCCCTTTGAGATTCTGGAGAGAGTGGGAGAGGTGGCTTACAGGCTTGCGTTGCCACCGAGGTTATCAGCATTTCATCTGGTGTTCCACGTGTCTATGCTCCGGAAGTATCATGGCGATCCGTCCCATGTGTTAGATTTCATCTCTGTCCAGTTGGACAAGGATTTGACTTACGAGGAGGAGCCGGTGGCTATTCTAGCCCGGCAGGTTCGTCAGTTGAGGTCGAAGAGTTATCCTTCTGTCCGAGTGTAGTGGCGGGATCATCCCGTCGAGGCAGCTACTTGGGAGTCCGAGTCGGACATGCGGAGTAGATATCCACACCTTTTCACCAATTCAGGTACTTTTCTATGCCCGTTCGAGGACGAACGATTATTTTAGAGGTGGAGAATGTGATGACCTGATAGGTCATCTCATGTTTTGACACCTAATTCTGTGAACCAAAGCCTTAAAAATCATGTTTTAGTCTTCCTCGATTTGTGTGCGCAGTCCTGACATTTTTCCGGAAAGCTTTTATGTTCAAAACTGAGAAAATTAAGATTTTTTGCCTAAAAACTTTATTGAGTTGAGTTCGGTCAATATTTTTAGTAAACGGACTCGGATTCATATTTTGACAATCCCGGTAGGTCCGCACCGTGATTTGGGACTTGGGCATATGCCCGGAATCGAATTCGGAAGTCTTTAGCTTGAGATATCAGATTTTGTCGAAATTTGAAAGTTGAAAGCTTAATGAATTTGAAATGTTGGACCAAAGTTTGACTTTTTGGATAACGGGTCCGTATTTTAGTTCCAGAACTCGGTACAAGTCCAATACCATATTTATGACTTGTATGTGAAATTTTATAAAAAACAAAGTTGGTTTGACGTGATTCGGACATCCGGTTGTGAAAATAGAAGTTTCAAAGTTTTCTTGAAAATTTCATTTGATTTGGTGTTCAATTCGTAGTTCTAGGTGTTATTTTAGCGATTTGATCGCGCGAGCAAGTTCGTATGATATTTTTAGACTTGTGTGCATAGTTGGTTTGGAGTCCCGAGGGGTCAGGTGAGTTTCGGATAGGCTACAGAGTGAATTTGGACTTAGAACATTGCTGGTATTCTTCAGTTCTTGTTGCAGGCCTCAGATCTCGCAAATGCGAGATCAAGCTTCACATTTCCGACTACTGTTGAGTTCGCATTTGCGATCTAGCCTGAGTTCATATTTGTGAACTATCCTTCGCATTTGCGAAGAATGCAGAAGTGTTATGTTTCTCGAATTTGCGATGGAATCTTTGCATTTGCGAAGTCTAGGTCACAAATGCGACATCTGCAGCTGAAGAAATAAGACGTAGACAGGAGTTTTAGTTCATTTCTCAAATTTTCAAAACCTAAAACCTTATAGGCGATTTTTCCAAGACTTCTTCTTCCCCAAATCGTTGGTAAGTGATTCTAACCTATTTCCTTTCAATCTTTCACTACTTTTCCTAAGATTTCAACCTAAAATCTAATGTTTTTCATGGTGGAATTGAGGGTTTTTGGGTAGAAACTAGAGATTTGGTAAATTGGAGATTTAGACCTCAAATTGAGGTCGGATTCCAAAACAAATTACATAACCGGTCTCGGAAGTGAATGGGTAATCGGGTTTTGGTCCGAATTTTGGGTATGAACCAAGTGGACCTGGGTGTTGGCTTTTGTTGGCTTTTTTAAAAATGGCCTAAATTGAATTCTTGCAATCGCGGGAAGTTCCTAAAGCTAAATTCGAATTGTTTGGTTGGTAATGTTATAGATTCTATTGGTCCGGAGGCTTTTTTGAGAGGCAAGGATGTGGTTGAGCAGTGAGCGATTTTTGAAGTGAGGTAAGTGTTGTGTTTAACCTTGATTTGAGGGAATTAGGAACCCTCAACCTATTTGCTATATGAAATTCATGTGTGCGGCGTATATGTGAGGTGACGAGTACTTATGCGCCGCCAAATTATCTATTTTTCCCTGTTTTTCCATTTTTCTCATATTATCTCTTTCTCTGTCTTAATTGCTACATGCTCTAATTGTATTCTCATGCCTAATTGCTACTTGTTAGACATTGTTTCCCCATGTTAATGATATTAGTTCTTCCATAGTCTCATTATCTCCTATTAATTGCTTAAGCTGGTTTATCGGTACCTTTTTGTCGTATATTTTGAATTGGTCTCGTTATGTAGTATTATTTATGTGAACTTTCATGGTGCACAAGCTTCCTATTTATTTTCGTTTGAAGTTTAAGTATTGTGAAGGGTTCTGTGATTTGAATTGTGAAATTTCTGTACATACTGAGTAATTAATATTGAGATGATGTGATCAGGTTGCACGTCGTAACATGTGGAATAAGGGTGATATATTGAGGAGGAATAAGGGTGAATTGATACTGTACGGTGGGAACGAGTTGTACGCCGCAACAGGTATAATACGGGTGGATTGTTTGGTGGAATAAGGGTGAACTATGTTTGTGTTATTGTGATATGGTGGGATCGGGTTGCATGCCGCAACACTTTTATTTATATTCTGTTATTTATGCTATTATGAGGAAATAATGGAGGAATATGAAATGTACGGTAGGATCGGGTTGCACGCCACAATAACCTATGTATTTATGTTTTTCCTAAACTGTGTTAGTTTTACGCTATTCTTTATTGCACTTAAGGATTGGTAATATTTGAACGCCGTTGACTTACTTCTGAGAGTTGTAGTAATTTCTTGTAGATTACTGCTTTATCCTATTATGTCTTCCTTTTCTGCTTTTATCATATATACTATGTACAGGCCGTTGTGTGAGTGATCCGCCGTAGCCTCGTCACTACTTCATCGAGGTTAGGCTCGACACTTATCAGTAAATGGGGTCGGTTGTACTGAAACTGTACTCTGCACTTCCTGTGCAGATTTTGGTGTTGGTCCGAGCTGATCGTGAGGTTAGATGTAGGATTCATCTGATAGGAGACCCAAGGTAGATCTGCCGGCGTCCGCAGACCCTGATGTCCCCTTCTATACATTACACTTTATTGTTTCTTCCATTTCGAAAACAGTTGTATTTTTTTTAGACATTTACTTGTAGTGAAATTTTAGAAGTTCGTGAATTGCGACTCCAGATTCGGGTGGTAGTATATATATATTGAGGCTGTTATATATAATTCCGCACTCATTTTAACTCGTTATAGCTTATTTGTTGTTAATTACTGAAATGTAAGGGAATTGACTTAATAATTCTCTAACGTTGGCTTGTCTAGCAAGTGAAATGTTAGGCGTCATCATGATCCCGACGGTGAAAATTTCGAGTCGTGACAATTTAAGTTATGTATTAATTAATTCATGTATCACTATTCCATGTTATACTGGGTATCAAATAAGACATCAATTGGTGTATTAGCTTATACCAAGATTAGTTATACATAATTCAAAATACAATCAAATATCGAATAAAGCATAACAAATTCTATACCATGATTACTCATCTCATCCCTCAAACCAAACCAAACGAATCCTTATTGTATAACCAATCAAATCCTTATTCTAACATCACTCCATCTCTCTTCTTTTCATTCCCCGTGAAAAAGGGTAGAAAAGCTCGAGTGCCAAAGAGGAATTGTGTCATAAATACAAATAAAAAAATTATTATTTTTAGCCCGTATCAGAAATTATTTACATTCGTTAGCTAAAAAAGTATATAAAATATGTATATAATTTTTGTATATAACATACATAATGTATATATATATACAAACAATATATAAAAATTATATATATTTTCGACTATTATTTTGAGAGCGGCTATACAATGTCATTTTTAAAAAAAAAATAAAAAAAATTGTAATTTTGAAAAGAAAAAAAAGAAAAAAATGGAAATTCTTGAAATTCTCCTATAGGAGGAGGACCTTTAGCCTTTGCTTTTTCCCAAACCATTCTCTTCTAACTCTTTAAATAGCCCCACCTTTCATAACTCTCGTTTCTATCTCATTCCTCTGTATTCCATAGAGATCCCTCCACTCTTTTTAACTCTCAACTTAAACCCCTAAAATCCAAGTTGAGATTAAAGCTAATAGGAATTCAAGAAAACAAAATGGTGGGTTCTTCTTTCTCTCTCTTTTTCTCCTCTCTTTCCCTTTAACCCTTTTTGTTTTCAGCCTTTCAATATATTCATCACTCTGTTTTGTGTTGCAGGAAACAGAGAGCCAAACCCAATTAAGCAGTTGGGATGGCTATGTTGATTGGAAAAATAGGCCTGCTCTCACTAAGAAACACGGTGGTTTACTTGCTGCCTCCTTTGTCTTAGGTAAAAATCATTTTCATATGCCTAAACTCCTTATTTTCTGGAAAATTTATAAGGGGTTTTGAGAAAGAGATATTCCTTCATTCTTGCATGCTTGAAATGAAGGGAACCCGGCAACGATCAAGTTGTCTCGATTTGAGCCGTGAAATTATTCATTGATGCTGAAATCAAGGCGGACTGCATCATGGCCTTCCCCGACTTTGCGCGGACACGAGATGCCTTATACACCTGAATGTACTTTTTTATCCTTTCTTGCATGTTTGAAATTTTGATTCGTGAATTTTGTTGTAATGAAAAATAACAGTTGTGGAGGTGCTGGAGAACTTGGCATATCTGGCAAATGCAAGCAATTTGGTGCTCTACTTGTCGGAATATATGCATTTTTCACCGTCAAAATCAGCAAATTCTGTGACCAATTTTATGGGCACAGCATTTCTACTGGCACTACTTGGTGGATTCTTATCTGATGCCTTCTGCACTACTTATTTCATCTATCTCATCAGTGCACTCATCGAATTTCTGGTAAATTTTCATTTCTATTTCCCATTATGTTTTTTCTTTCATCTATATGTTCATCGCCGTTCTACTCTTCTTTTATGTACTAATAGTGTAAAACATATTTACATATTTAAGTAATCCGTGAGATAATTGTAAGTACATTTTAATGATGAATATTAACTGGTAAGATATTTAAAAAATATAACTAACCTACTACTGAAAGTAGTATTACTGTGGTGTAAAAAAATGTTTTTACTTATAACTGACTGACCTGCACGCACGTGGATTTTAATTTGGTGAGGCGTAAAATGAGCAGAAACTATGGCATTTTTGGCCAATATTGAATTAAAGAGAGTTGGGAAATGTGATCAATGGCAGTAACGTAGCCACACTTTTTATGCACCCCATTCACTCTTTTGTCTTGTAGTATTATATTTTTTCAGAATCTTCCTTTTCTTGTATATTAATTTATTTTCATTTTTAAACTAATTGAACCGTTATAAATGATAGTAGTCGCACTTTCAAAAGGGAAAAAAAAGGAAAAAAGTCAAATTACTTTTGAAGTAAAGAATGACTATGTTTTTTTTTTACTCCTATGTTATTCTTTCCCAATACTCCCTCTTCTATTACTTCCTCCTAATTCTTTTTTTGTTGAGTGAATTTTCATACAATAAAGATTTGCATAGTGCAATAGTTTTTTCTTTCTCAGTGTCTGGTCGTATTATGAAGTTCTGATTAATCGAGTGTTGTCTACCAAAAATAATTAATTGTCGGAGATGTGGATTCACGTAAACTCATGCTCCTCTTCATGTACCATATATAACAATGTTATATTTTTTCAAAATTACTTAAATATATGTGCGTTCACCGCTCAAAAGATCCATTGGTGCACCAATTATTATTGGGTGCACGACACGGTCACACTTAGTATAGATATATATATGTAAAAATTACTAAAATTTGAAAAAAAAAAATAATTTTGAACCTATAATTTCAAAAGTATAGTGGGTTCATAAGTGCCAAAAGTAAAATCCGTCAATATAAATTGTAGATCCACCTATTCATAATAGTACACCCATCTTCTTGAAATTTTCGATCCGTCTCTGACTCAAACCCTAGCATAATAATGAGATAGTCTATACTAGTACTAGTTATTAAGAATGGCATCCTAAAAATAGTGAATGGTCAGTTTTAAAATTGCAATAGGGAAACCAATTTGCAAGTGAGCAAGTTGATCGATTCCAGCTACAAAAGTTTTGTTAGTATGACTAAAAAGATACATAGGAATTGGTTGCTTTTTTTTTTCTTTTTATCTTCTCTGTCTGCTTCTTTTTCTTTTTCCTCATAGTCCCATCCATCAAACCAAACATCAAACTTATTAACGAAGAAATTAGGAAAATTAATATTGACCCCATAATGGAGCTTACCTTTTCTTTGTCATTCTTATTCTTTAAAAAAATTCCAAAAGAAATCCCACGAGCCATGACTCAGAAAAGAAACTACTTGATATGATTCGATTTGGTGAAATAAAGTTTGTGGCATCGTGGAAAACACAGTTTATAGTATGAAAACATTTGTCGTCTAATTTTGTCAAATTACATCTGATTTTTAGATACAATATTTTAGTGGAAGGATCCCCCCCCCCCCCCCCCCCCCCCCCCCTCCCCACATCATTCAGGCAGCGTATTTAGTTAGAGTGTTGCAATTTCCAGGGACCCATGCCCAAAATAAGCCTTTTTTTCACATCAAAACATACACTCACACAAAACCTTTTTTGGTTTGTATTTAAGTACTTTTTTCTCCCGCACTTTACATTGGTCAGTGGTATATATTGTGCCAATAGACTAAGAAAAATATTACAAGTAGTCATTTTTTCTTGATTGGATAGGTTAAGGGTGTCAAACACAATTCTTCGCCGAAATATTATACTGCGTAGCTGAGAAATTTATTTTTATTCATATATACTAGGAGTATATGTTGATTCTCCTTAATTAACTTCTTCGTGCATTTATTCTTTATATTTTAACACCCTTTAATAAAAATTTTAGCTCCTGCTATTAGATATTATGACATATGAATAGTAATAGTGGGGAAGGCGAAGATAGGAGAATAAGTATATTAATAAAATTGCAATATTCCTTCGCCGAAATTATAAGCGGTAAATTTCAACCACACATTATGTGAATTCATCAGATGTCTTTACACCTACAGAACAATCTTTATCAAGAATTTACGTTAACTTGCGGGAGCTTGGGATAAGGATTTGTTGGAATTAGATGAGGGAACAATTAGGAAAAAGACAAAAATATATAAATAACAACAACAACAACAACAACAACCTAGTATAATCTTACTAATGGGGTCTGGGGAGGATAGTGTGTACGCAGACCTTACCCCTACTCGGGATAGAGAATTTATTTTCGATAGATCCTCGACTCCATGCCTTCAAGAACTCCTCACCTTGCTTTTGGGGTGACTCGAACTCACAACCTCTTAGTTGGAAGTGGAGGGTGCTCACCACTAGAGTAACCCACCACAAAAACATATAAATACAACATCTAAATATCCGTCGGAAAAGCAATGTAACAATATTGTTTGTAAGCATTGAATCAGGGGCGGAGCTAGAACGCGGGATACGGGTTCGGCCGAACTTAGTAGCTTTGGTCCAAACTTTGTATTTGTTTTAAGAAATTTATTGAATATATACAAATTATTAACTAAAAACTCAGTAACTTAAATAAACTAGAATCTCGAACCCATAAACTTTAAATCTTAGCTCTGCCTCTGCATGCATTCAAGTTGTTTGTAAGGTACACGACGAGTGTTTGCCTCAAAGTCAAACCAGTAACTAGTAGCGTATCAGCAGCCATGGCAGATGCTTCATATATATAACATGTACATTCGAGAAGCTGACACTCTTGGCATGTTATATATTGGCATCTTAGGTTTTCACATTTGACGTTGTCCTTTTCTTCTTCCATTTATATGCGTAGTTAGAGTGTTGAGAACATTTTCATTATAAACCATATTATTAATGCATTGAAAGCCCTGAACAGTTGCGTAATACTCAGTCTTGAACAAATACTTTTGAAGGACTCAGAACCTTAAATCATTAAGTTTAAATTTTAGATTTTGCCTCTTCACATAATGGGTGTTTATCGGACGGGCCGGACATGGAAAAAAACAGCCCGTCCGGTTAGTGGGGCGGGATAGTAGTGGGCTGGGATTCCGGGTTGGTAGTGGGCTAGGATATTCCGAGTTTTTGTGGGCTCGTTCGGGTTCGGGCTTATCGGATCCGGACTGGGCCGGTTTTGCCATTTTTTTTGTGTATTATGTTTCCTTGTTCAATGTAATTATTACTTAAGTGTTTGCAAATTTTTAAATAATAAAATAAGTATTTTAAGGCATAAAATTAAACTTTTAAACTTTAAAGTTTTAAATTTGAAATTTGAAATTAAGTGGCTATATAAAATTATCTAATAAGACCAATATGTAAGGATCAAACTTCAAAGACTTTCATTTCATATTGTCATTGCATAATAATACTTCAAATTAACTTGTCTTATAAATTAACACATTAAACTTAAAATAAGTCTAACAAATTCAAAATAACCCAAATTATCTCAAATCAATTTAAATACGAATTCCTGGAGGACGCACAAGACAACCCTTGATATGCCTCCGTAAACCAGCCGTGCCCCTCCACTTTCGATGAACATTAAAGACTCGACCACAGTTCTTGCACTCTACTTTGCGAACTTTTTTATTTTCTTCTACCACCTCAAAGTGTTCCCAAATATGTGAACGCACTCTAGAAGCACGAGGCATGATTTAACTTGAACCTAACAAAAATGGTAACCACGCTTCTATTGATAATTGTAATTTTGTAGTGGCTACCGTAAATAATTGATAAAACTTGAAATATTAATTAATTGAGAACTTGAGAGCAATAAGCAATTCAATAATCAAGGGAATTAAGAGAGAATTAGAGTAGAAGAAGAGTGCAAGTTGTGAAAAAAATGAACGCCAAAAGCCTACCCTCTCTTGGATAGTGAGTGAGTTGAATCGGGAAGAGATCCGAACGAACCTTCCAACTAAGAGGTCTTCCCATTAAATTCTATTACATACATGACCATATTAAATAGGCTATGGCCGTCCTTCTGTGTAGGCTTATTTGCGGATAATAGTAGTTACGTAAATGACGAAGAGTTCGCCCAGTCAAACCCCCAAAACGCGGGTCTTGATTTTCATTCTATTCTGCATATGAAATTAGAACCGGGCAACCCAAAAATACCCAGTACTTTAGTGTTGGGGACAAGTAAGATTATTGTCTGGTTTATACGCCATCTCTCGGACAGAGAGGGAGGCTATTTATAGTTATTAAAAGGCTAAGAATGTAATTTATCAATTATTAGGGGTTTGAGGGGTTATTTTAGTAAGGGGATAGGCCGAAATGGCTAAAAGTGCAAACAATGGCCGTTTTCCAACGGCCATTTTTTATTTTGACCATTGGCAACAATCAGAATATTTTTAAAAACATTACAACATAAATCGGGCTGGAGGGGTTAGCGGGCTAGTCGGGTTCCGGTGCACCGGTAGCCACAAAAGGCCCGACTCCTTCTGGCACAACCCCCTACCCTAGCCAAACTGAACCTGGCTGATCCGGGCTGAACCGGATCGAACCGGATTGTTAGTGGGCTGGCCCGACCCGATTAACACCCTTACTTCACATAGACACTTCGTTAAATTTATTTTATGTTTTATTCCCTTTCTTGTTCTGTTGTGTGACTTTTTGATTTGTTACCGTCGTCCTATAACTCTGTTACTCTCTCCGGTCCATAATAAATGACCAATTTACCTTGGGCACATCCATTTAGGAAATACAATATTTTAGATAAAAATAGTTAGTGCGACTAAACTACCCTTAATTAAATCTTACAGTATAGTTAATGTGCGGAGTAAAAGACTTTTTGGGATACGTATATAAGGGTAATTTTGGAAAACACAAATTGAATTTTTTCTTGATTATATAAATGGACACTTATTTTGGACCACAATATAAAGGCAAATTGGTTAATTATTGTGGAACGAATGGAGTAACTCTGTTGCGTGTTGATGGTGGTAGGGCCACCCGAAGTTTGGATTGACATGACTTTCCTTTTTGGTGGTTTGTTTAGTGGCAATTAATACCCAATTTTGTTAAGTTGACTCTATGATGTAAGTACAAGAAATATCATAAAATAATCATTAAGTTTTTCTTAAACAACTAAGCCCGTTTATTTTAGACCCCACTTGGGGATTCCGCGGGTTTGTTGTTGTTGTAACTAAGCCAATAATTGACACCAGTCTTGTATTCTCATAGTCCTTGTTCTTGTTATTACAACTTTTGCCATTTTTTTGTGTATTATGTTTCCCTGTTCAATGTAATTGTTACTTAAGTGTTTGCAAACTTTTAAATAATAAAATAAGTATTTTAAGGCATAAAATTAAACTTTTAAACTTTAAAGTTTTAAATTTGAAATTTGAATTTGAAAAGTTGAAAATTGAAATTAAGTGGCTATATAAAATTATCTAATAAGACCAATATGTAAGGATCAAACTTCAAAGACTTTCATTTCATATTGTCATTGCATAATAATACTTCAAATAAACTTGTCTTATTAATTAACACATTAAACTTAAAATAAGTCTAACAAATTCAAAATAACCCAAATTATTTCAAATCAACTTAAATACGAATTCCTGGAGGACGCACAAGACAACCCTTGATATGCCTCCTTAAACCAGCTGTACCCTTCCACTTTCGATGAACATTAAAGACTCGACCACAGTTCTTGCACTCTACTTTGCGAACTTTTTTATTTTCTTCTATCACCTCAAAGTGTTCCCAAATATGTGAACGCACTCTAGAAGCACGAGGCATGATTTAACTTGAACCTAACAAAAATGGTAACCACGCTTCTCTTGATAATTGTAATTTTGTAGTGACTACCGTAAATAATTGATAAAATTTAAAATATTAATTAATTGAGAAGTTGAGAGCAATAAGCAATTCAATAAGGAATTGAGAGAGAATTAGAGTAGAAGAAAAGTGCAAGTTGTGAAAAAAATGAACGCCAAAAGCCTACCCTCTCTCGGATATTGAGTGGGTTGGACTGGGAAGAGATCCTCACGAACCTTCCAACTAAGAGGTCTTCCCATTGAATCCTATTACATACACGACCACATTGAATAGGCTATGGCCGTCCTTCTGTGTAAGCTTATTTGCTGATAATAGTAGTTATATAAATGACGAAGAGTTCGCCCAGCCAAACCCCTAAAACGCGGGTCTTGATTTTCATTCTATTTTACATATGGAATTAGAACCGGGCAACCCGAAAATGCCCGGTACTTTAGTGTTGGGGACAAGTAAGATTATTGTCTTGTTTATCTGCCATCTCTCGGGCCGAGAGAGGAGCTATTTATAGTTATTAAAAAGCTAAGAATGTAATTTATCAATTATTAAGGGTTTGAGGGGTTATTTTAGTAAGGGGATAGGCCGAAATAGTTAAAAGTGCAAAAAATGGCCGTTTTCCAACGGTCGTTTTTGATTTTGACAATTGGCAACAGTCAGAATTATTTTTAAAAAAATTACAACATAAACCGGGCTGGAAGGGTTAGCGGGCTAGTCGGGTTCCGATGCACCGGTAGCCAAAAAAGGCCCGACTCCTTCCGGCACAACCCCCTACCCTAGCCAAACTGAACCTGGCTGATCCGGGCTGAATCGGATCGAACCGGGTTGTTAGTGGGCTGGCCCGACCCGATTAACACCCTTACTTCACATACACACTTCGTTAAATTTATTTTTTGTTTTTTTTCCCTTTCTTGTTATGTTGTGTGACTTTTTGATTTGTTGTCGTCGTTCTATAACTCTGTTATTCTCTCCGGTCCACAATAAATGACCAATTTGCCTTGGGCACATCCATTAAGGAAATACAAAATTCTAGACAAAAATAGTTAGTGTGACTAAACTACCCTTAATTAAATATTGTAGTATAGTTAATGTGAGGAGTAAAAGACTTTTTGGGATACATACATAAGGATAATTTTGGAAAACACAAATTGAAGTTTTTCTTGATTATATAAATGGACACTTATTTTGGACCAAAATATAAAGGCAAATTGGTCAATTATTGTGGAACGAAGGGAGTAGCTCTGTTGCGTGTTGATAGTGGTAGGGCCACCCCAAGTTTGGATTGACATGACTTTCCTTTTTGGTGGCTTGTTTAGTGGCAATTAATACCCAATTTTGTTAAGTTGACTCTATGATGCAAGTACAAGAAATATCATAAAATAATCATTAAGTTTTTCTTAAACAATTAAGCCCGTTTATTTTAGACCCCACTTGTGGGATTCCACGGGTTTGTTTTTGTTGTAACTAAGTCAATAATTGACACTAGTCTTGTATTCTCATAGTCCTTGTTCTTGTTATTACAACTTTTGCCATTTGCTTTTCCGCTACATTTTATGTTGTTGTAATTGATTGGTTATTGCTTTCTTTCACTATTTTTGAGCTGAGGGTTGATTGGAAATAACTTTTTCACTTTCATAAAGTGGAGGTAATCTCTGTATACACATTACATTGCCCAGACCCTACTTGTGGGATTACAATGGGTTTGTTGTTGTTTTAACTAAGTCTGTTTATTTTTAGAAAAAAAGTTTTCCAAGAATGTACCAAAAGATAAAATATACATAATTAAAGAACAAGTGGTGATTAAAATATAGTAACTTTAAGAAGGCCAATGCAACAGGTGTTTGGTTTTTTGTAAAGTGGCAGTGCTATCTATTTCTTTAAATAGACATGAACTTTCCATTATGAGAAAATGCCCGCAGAAAACATTTTATATCATTTGGCAAAAGGGAAAATGCCACTACAGCAACTTATCAATGCTTGATTATACACCTATTAAAAGTCGAAATGTGTAGTAGAATAACTTAGATTTTGTTTTTAATGGCCTTTGCCTATTTGTTTGGAGTGCTACAAATGATGAATATTAGCCCTGTCTTTACTAAATCCTACTAAATTGTCTTTGTTGCATGCCATGTGAACATATTTTGGTCAGTACTATATATATTTTTCTCATAAAACTCTTTTTTATTTTTTTTTATTTTTATAGTGTTAATGCTAAAGATTCCACTGTTGTCTGTTGCTAGGTATTTATTTAATAAAAAATTGATAGATTTAATGTGTATGGTTAGTTCCAGAATTTGGAATGTCAAAAGTGGACTTAAAGGAGGAGATTGTCTCTTTATTCCAGTGGCAGCTACAGAACGTTTTCTTCACTTTTTAATGTGTGAACCTTAAACTCTTTTAGGGTCATTCTTTTCCTAGACCTACTTGAGTTTTAGCACTATTATCCTGCCCTGAAGTTCAAGATGCACCAACATTGCACATGATACTATGTAATACTTAAGAGAGTCTTGTTTAGCCTTTAGGTGTAGAACGTAAACCTCTTTATCAATGAATTTTGTAAGGTGAATTGCTTATATGCAGGTCAAGACCAAATCATGTTAAATTAAAAAAAAAAGAAAAGAATATATATATTGCATGTTATTGCAGCATCTTGAAAAGAAAGCTAGAAGTTTTAAATTATATTTTCATTTTTCTTAACAAAGATTTGATTGATAGTTTCTAAATATTTCCTGAAAACTTTGCTTCACAACAGGGGCTAGTGGTACTCACCATACAGGCTCGTTCTGCGTCGTTGAAGCCACCAACATGCGACCTACATGCAGCGCTCAGCGTGCCGTGTGAACAAGTTCATGGTACACAAGCTGCAATGTTGTTCATAGGGCTCTACTTAGTGGCATTAGGTGTAGGAGGTATAAAGGGATCGTTGCCACCCCACGGTGCAGAACAGTTTGATGAAGCAACCCCACAAGGAAGAAAGCAAAGATCAACTTTCTTCAATTACTTTGTGTTCTGCCTCTCCTTTGGAGCTCTCATTGCTGTAACATTTGTGGTTTGGGTGGAAGACAACAAGGGTTGGCAATGGGGATTTGGAATTTCCACTTTCGCCATATTTTTGTCGATCCCAGTCTTTCTTGCTGGTTCGCCGTTCTATAGGAACAAGATACCTTGTGGAAGCCCTCTTACAACAATCAGCAAGGTATAGAGTTTCACTAAACCTTAATCTTTCATAATCTATTTCATATTATATTCAGGGACGGATGTAGCATTAAGATATCATAGCATAAATTTATGTGTAAATATCCACTATAGTGCAACAAATAGTAGTTTATGAACTAATCTTAACTTTAAAAATATAACGGGTTACATGCTAAAAATCTTAAGATTGAATCCATAGAGCTCAAATCCTGAATCCGCTCTGATTATATGTACTTTATAGTGTGCTTTACCAAAGTGCTCTTTGATTCATATCTTTTCTAAGTGACTAAAATGATGATTTTTATGTGTAGGTTCTAATTGCGGCCTTGCTAAATTCTTGTGTATCAAGAAACTCAACTAGTGCGATAGCAAGTATGGCTTCAAGCCCTTCTCCTCCAATTCGGACTGGCAAGGAAAGTGGCCAAGATTCAAAAAGCAAAGATGTAGAATCAATTGAGACTCCATCAACAAGTCTTAGCTTTCTTAATCGGGCTGTTTCAGACACACCCGCTTGTGGTGCACTAGAATGCTCAGTTCAACAAGTAGAAGAAGTCAAGATTGTGATGAAAATCCTCCCGATTTTTGCCTGCACCATCATGCTCAACTGCTGCCTTGCTCAACTGTCTACATTCTCAGTCCAGCAAGCAGCCACAATGAACACAAAGGTCGGCTCTTTAAAAGTCCCACCGGCTTCACTCCCAATTTTCCCCGTCGTATTCATGATGATCCTAGCACCAGTTTACGATCATTTCATCATCCCATTCGCTCGTAGAGTAACCAAAACAGAAATGGGCATATCTCACCTCCAACGCATTGGTATCGGATTGTTCCTCTCCATTGTGGCCATGGCAATCGCAGCTCTTGTTGAAATCAAGCGGAAAAGTGTAGTTACTGACTCAGGCCTCCTAGACTCTGCCAAGCCATTGCCCATAACTTTTTTCTGGATCGCGTTTCAGTACCTGTTTCTTGGATCAGCTGATCTTTTCGTTCTAGCTGGACTACTAGAATTCTGCTTCTCAGAAGCGCCGATTAGTATGAGATCATTGGCAACATCTCTATCATGGGCTTCTTTAGCCATAGGATACTATCTTAGCTCGGCGATAGTATCCATAGTAAATAGTGTGACAGGAAATTCAAAGCACAAACCATGGCTCTCTGCTGGAAATTTGAATCACTACTATTTGGAGAGGTTCTACTGGTTAATGTGCATACTAAGTACATTAAATTTCATGCACTACTTGTTCTGGGCTTCAAAATATAAGTATAGATCTGTAAGGTCAAGTAAGTAAACATGCAGTGTACAGAACTCAAATGTGTTGTTTTAATAAATCAAAAAGGAAGCTAAGATCTCAGCATTGCATTGCGAGTTAATTGAGTAGAAGAATCTCGCTACTCGTTGACCGTCTTGTTTATCTTTCAATGCCAGACTCAAGCAGTGGCAGAGCAGGAATTTTAACGAAGGATTCAAAAATGCAAGCCGAATTGAACCTGTGACTTAAGCAACTTTTGAGCCATTTTCGCAAAGGGTATTCAACAATTTATAAATATATAATCTATTTTGCTTTTATCGTATTTGCACAGTATAGTGAATCTATCATTTGTGTTTTTTTTTCCGTCTAATGAACGTGTTTCACATTTTCTATAGTGTGTTACCGTGTTTTTCCATTTCCCGGAGAAAACACAAACATCTCTATCATCTTCGTGAAATAACGCATGAAATGATCAACTTTTCAAGCAGCAAAATTGTTAAGGGGTTGTTTGGTTGGGAAAAAGGTATCCCGAGATTAATATAATAACAGGATTATAATATCCTGATTAATTAGTAGATATACTTTTATTGGTAAATGTTTAATTTATTAGACTAAAAAAGGGACGAATTATACTTTATATACTCCTATAAACCTAGGCAGAGCCAGGCCTATGCTTGTCGAAGGGGGGTCACCAGGCCCCGTTAACTTCGGCAAAAATTCTAAATATGTAAGTATATATATATATATTGAAACGGTCATATATTTTACTTGGAATTCTTAGGATCAAAAGTCCACTGATTGATCAGTTCGCTCATGTGCCCTGCTACCCGCCTCTACCCCTAGGTATATATAGTTGGCGGCACTGATGTGCACTGCTACCACAATTTAACGAGTAATAATATACCAGAACTCTGCTAAGTGATATCAGACATGATCTCAGTCAAAAATGTTTCATATGTTTTATTCTATTGTGTAATAATCTTGCTCGACAAAAGCTTGAATCGGCTGGTCAACAAGATTGAAACCTTTTTGAAATACCAAATGGATGAAGTTGATCAAATATCTAAGATGATTTTATTTGACCAGCGAGATATATAGTCTTAGGTCTTCCCCTTAAGGCTTGTTTGAAAATTACAGTGAAAGCAAATAGTCAGGATCACTTGCATATAATATAGACAACACATAATCATATATTTT
The DNA here is from genome assembly GCA_000715115.1 of Nicotiana otophora. Classification (NCBI taxonomy): domain Eukaryota; kingdom Viridiplantae; phylum Streptophyta; class Magnoliopsida; order Solanales; family Solanaceae; genus Nicotiana; species Nicotiana otophora. The sequence goes on along the minus strand of AWOL01S0080863.1, from coordinate 64,541 downwards.
AATCAAATATAAAATCGATATTTATCTTTTGAAACGTGACTGCAATCGCGAAAAGAGCCTTCAAGTACGAGCGAAAACCGTCCACGAGATCATCCTCCAGTTCCACAGTCTTCTGCTGTGTGACCCGAATAATGCCCGTAATTAGCGAAACTCGTGTGGGCGAGTTTCTCCTAGGAAAACCATGTAGTAAAAGCCATAGCCTCCTTAATAAGATCCCTTTATGTAGCCACATGTTTTAGGGTTTAAAACCTTTTTCCTAAACCTATTGGGTCTTCCTTTTCCACCAAGAAATAGAATTCCATTTAATTCCTAATTATTCAGGTACAACAGGGACCACAATATTTAATTAACGAGGCTTCCTATTATGGACTTAATTCCAAATATTCGAATTAATACTACCATAATAAATTACGAATTATTACACTAAAAATTCGTAACTGCACTCCTCAGTTCAATTTCGAAATTCTTCCATTAAACCTTATTTAACTTCCCCTGTTAAGATTCAGATACTAATTAAATAAATTAAATTACTGACAATTTAATTCATTGATTATTTCCTTTAGATTTTCACTTAACTTATTTCACGTGACAGATACAAAATCCACCAACAAGGTTTACACGTGAAAACTTATAAACTTTCATAAAGGTGTGTCACCAATCTCTAGACCGAGACATGGATTCCATCAACTAACTATTATTTCGCCAATGTATATCATAATTGTCCAATTTACCAAGCATATTGACCCACAAAAGAATCTCTCCTTTTAATAAATTAAAATAATAAATAATATACAAAACTAATAATAATTATATTAAGATTAAGAGTATAAGTACGTTTAATGGCTAGAGAAGTTATTTTATTAAGTCAGTATAAAATACTTATCCCTACTTGGTCCGTTCAATACATACAAAATATACTAGTACAAGAAGTCAGAATTAAACCATTTCCATAATCAAGATAAATTATATTTAATCTTGTGCTACAATCATTCCTGATGATTTGTCCAATTCCATCATTAGATTGTAAACATAATCTTTATACTTATAAGAACCGATTATTTAATCTTCCGTTTATAAGCTAAACTCTATACACTAAATTATCTACTATATAAATAAAGGACACAAACGAACATATGATCTATTTAAAACTTTATTAAAATTAAATAAATAATTGTTCCATAATAAATACTATATCCAAACCAAATCCATGGGTAATAGTATATATCCCAACAATCTCCCACTTAGACTTTTAACCATGATAATGAAGTATTAGAATGTACTATATCTAAATGCATGGTTAATAGTATATGCCCTTACAATCTCCCACTTAGATTCATAACCATGCATCTATAACTTTCACAGCTATCCTTTTGCATGACTATTAAAAATCTCTGCCAATAAGCTTTTGCTAAAAGGAACTTGCCAAGTTATTTTCAAATTCAATCTTTGTCTAGTAGTGTTTTGTCATAACTAACTAGTTTGGTATTAAGCTCTTCAGGGATCTTGTTATGAAATTCTCCTAAAAGTACATACCAAACTATGATTTCCCTTACTATTCTCCTACTATGACGAAGTACTACTAATATTATCTTCATTACCTTGCGGTATTGAAATATTAATGACTTCTTCCTATAGTGTTCTCTACTCAACATCACTCCCACTACTCGGAGGTAGTAGATTTCTTTTTGTCTGTTAATGTTACTCTCAGTACTTAAATGTAATGGAACATAAATTCCGACTTATAGAGTTGTATGTTCTTGAGCCTCTGAATTTTCAGATGACTAATTTGTTATTTCTTTGCTTAGTTCCTGTAAAACCAATTTACTTCTAGGAACATAGTTTATTAAATAATCCTATTATAGAGAACTGATATTTGTGCTAACAGTTACCTTCTTTTCTTTTAGGAAAATAAAATAAACCTCCTTTCATTTTCTTGGATATTCAATAAACACACATACATTCGTCCTTGATTTCATTTTATCCATTTCCCTTTCAGTATATATATTGGACAATTCCATAACCGAACTTGCCGCAGACCGGACTTACATTGAGTCTACAGTTCTATGGGGTCCAAGATACTGACTTAGAAGGAACTAAAATCAGAATGTAATTGCATCTTTCTAAGGCATATCCATAACGAAAAAAGAAATAAATCGAAATAACTCATTATTAATCTAAATATTTGTAACGACCCGGCCGGTTATTTTGATAGTTGTAGCCCCGTTCTCTCATTTAATATTCATTCCTAGCTTAATTGTTGTTAAGGGATTTGCCGGGGTAGTTGGTTCGGGTCCGAAAAAGTTTCAGAATGAATTGAGACACTTAGTCTCAAGGTTGGAAGCTTAAGTTGAAAAGGTTGACCGGGTGTTAACTTAGGTGTAGACGACTCTGTAATGGAGTTTTGATGGTTCTGTTAGCTCCGTTGGGTGATTGTGGACTTATGAGTGTGTCCAGATTGTGAATTAGAGGTCCGTAGTTGAATTAGGCTTGAAATGACGAAAGTTGGAAATTTAGAAGTTTGACTGATAGTGGACTTTGTGGTTACCGGGCTTATATTGGGGTTCCGGGAGTTGGAGTAGGTCCGTGGTGTCATTTATGACTTGTGTGCAAAATTTGAGGTCAATCAGACGTGAATTGATAGGTTTCGGCATCGAATGTGGAAATTAGAAGTTTAAAAGTTCATTAGGCTTGAATTGATGTGCGATTCATGGTTTTAGCATTGTTTGATGTAATTGGAAGGTTCGACTAAGTTCATATCGTATTTTAGGACTTGCGGGTATTTTTGGTTAAGGTCCTGCGGGCCTCGGGTGGAGTTCGGATGATTTACGGATCAAGTTTGGAGTTAAAATGGGTGCTGTAGGTGAAGTCTTTTGGTGCAATCGCACCTGCGGAGCTTTGGTCGCAGGTGCGGGCTGGGAAGCGCAAGTGCGACCTGGAAGGGATTGGGCTGTGGCCGCAGGAGCGGAAATATTTCTGCAGATACGAAGGCGCATCTGCGTATGGTCTTCCACAGAAGCGGAAAGGGGCAAGCTGTGTTGGAGTCGCGGAAGCGGACGAGGTTTTGTTGGAGCGCACTCGCAGATGCGGATGTTTGGCCGCAGGTGCGCGAGGTCGGGAGTGGAGTGTTCTTCCGCAGAAGCAGAGTATTGACCGCTAAAGCAGTACCGCAAAAGCGGATTGTTGGAGCGCAAAAGCGGGATAGCGGGATAGCTGGGTAGTGTTTAAATCTGAAGGGTTTTATGATTTCTCTCATTTTGGACTTTGCAAACTTGGTCTAAGGCGATTTTGAGAGGATTTTCGAGGGGTGTTTTGAGGTAAGTCACTTGTAGTTAAATTTATTTAATAATTTGTTTCTCCTTTGAATTTCCCACCTAGATTGTGTGGTTTTGAGGTGCAATTTTGGGAGTTGATGCTAGAGATTTGGAGAGTTTAAATTGGGGATTTGGGTATCAATTTGGTGTTGGATTTTGGTAAATTTAGAATGGTCAGACTCGTGGTTGAATGGGCTTTCAAATTTTATGACTTTTATCGGATTGCGAGGCGTGGGTCCAAGGCCAAATTCTGAGTTGACTTTTTGACTTTTGATTAAGAACTTAGTATTTGTTTATGGAATTGATTCCTTTAGCTCGTGTTGATTGTATCGAACTATTTGTGGCTTGGTTCGAGGCAATTGGAGGCCGTTTCGCGAGGCAAGGGCTTGTTGGAGCAGAGTTTCACATAATTTAAGGTAAGTAACACTTATACAATTGGTTCTGAGGGTACAAAACCCTGAGTTATATGTTATGTGATTGGAGTGGAGGTGACACACATTCTAGGTGACGGGCGTGTGGGCGTGCACCGTAAGAATTGTGACTTGGACGATTCCATAGAACTACATAGTTGATTTTTCTTGTCGTTATTCATATTTTCATCATGTGTTAAAGAAATTGAGCTGCCAATTATGTTAGAAATCATGCTGAGGCTATGTGTTGGTACTGTACGGACCCGCAGAGGTCGTGTTATATGTTGTGTTATTTGCTAAACTGTCATTTTGTACTCAGTCATAGCTTTTACTGCATATTCTATCTCGGTCTCTGTTATCCTTTATTGATATGTTATATCTTCATAGTTTGGGCTGATTATCATGGTTCTTGAGAGCCCGAGAGACCGGAGAGATTGATGATTGAGTGAGGCCGAGGGCCTAATTGTGAGGATATTTATGAGAGCGGTCTGCATGTCACAATATGTTATTTTGATTCATGTCATGATTGGCTTATTATAGCGCTTGAGCTAGAAATGCTCCTTCGGAGTCTGCACATCCACAGTGGGCGCAGGTACCTATTGAGTGCGAGTGCCGAGCGATTGGGAGAATTGAGTGGCTGTGAGGATGGAGTGACTGTGAAAAATGAGTAACTGCGAAGTTGGAGTGAATGGGAGGACTGAGTGACTGATACTCTGAGAGTTTGCACATGATTTCATTATTGTTGTACTTCAGCTAACATATATAACTGTCATGTAGTTACTGAGATGTACTATATCCTGTTTCAATTGATCTTGACATGATTTAACGGTTTTGACCTTTAACCGTCGAACTTAAAAGTATGCCTACTGTTTTGTAGTGAATTTCTGTAATTGAACTGTACCGTGAAGCTCGTCACTACTTTCAGCAAAATAGTTAGTCTTGTTACTTACTGAGTTGGTTATACTTACGCTACACCCTGCACCTCGTGTGAAGATCCAGGTGCTTCTGGTCACGACAGTTATTGATTTGCAGAGGCCAGACCTTCGGAGATCATCGAGGTAGCTGCTTGGCGTTCGCAAATCTTGACTCTCCTCCCTTATATTTCAGTTTATTTATTCAGTTTTACTTCTAGACAGTGTACTAGACTTTGTCATTTCGTAGATGCTCATGTACTAAGTGACACCCTGGTTTTGGGAAGAATTTATGTATTGAGTTATGATTTCCTATTATGTTTTAAGAAATTTTCCTTTATTTAAACTGTTTTAGTATCATTCAAAGATTTAAAGTGTTGGAAATGTTTGAATAGTCGGCTTGCCTAGTACCATGATAGGCATCATCATGACAGGTTAGTTTTGGGTTGTGACAACTTGGTATCACAGCCTAGGTTACATAGGTCTTACGAGTTATGAGCAGGTTTAGTAGAGTCTTGCGGATCGGTACGGAGACGTCTGTACTTATCTTTGAGAAGCTGCCGAACCCTTAGGAAAAGTTCACATTCTTGTATTCTTGTCGTGCGAATTTGTTGATTCCGGGAACTAAACTTCTGTTATTTTATTCTCTCACAGATGGTGAGGACACGTGATACCGGACAGGACAAACATCCACCAGTACCACCAGCCAGGGCCACGAGAGGCTAAGGTCATGGTAGAGGCAAAGGTGCAGCTCGTACAACAACTAGAGCAACACCTGCAGATCCACCAGTTGCTCCAACTCAAGAGCAGGTACTAGATATGGTTGAGCCAGTGGGGCCAGTTCAGGCACCAGTTGTGCCCATTGTGATTCCAGGCCTTCAGGAGGCTTTGACTCAGATTTTGACTGTGTGCACCAGCCTTGCTCAGGCGATTTCTGTTCAGACCGCGCCAACCACTTCTCAGGCCGAGGGAGGTACCTAGACTCCCGCCACCCATACTCCAGAGCAGGTGATGCAGGGACTTCAAACATCGGGGGTACTACCAGCCTAGCCGATTGCAGCTGCTTAGGCCCAGGTGGGTCCCGTGATAGCTGATGATGAGCATAGGAGACTAGAGAGGTTCGGGAGACTCCAACCTCCATCATTTAGTAGGGTTGAGTCAGATGATGCCTAGGACTTCTTGGACAGGTGCCAGCGGATGCTTTGCATGGCGGGTATTCTAGATACAAGTAGGGTCTCATTCACTACTTTGTAGTTTACTAGGGCTGTCTTCAGATGGTGGGAGGCCTATGAGAAGCGCAGGCCAGTCGGTGCAGCACCACTTACATGGCATGAGTTCTTCGTTCTCTTCTTAGAGAAATTTGTGCCACAAACTCGCAGGGAGGAGTTGCGCAGACAGTTTGAGCAGCTACGTCAGGATGGTATGTCTGTGACCCAGTACGAGATGAGGTTTTTAGAGTTGGCTCGTCACGCAGTTTGGTTGGTTCCCACTGAGAGGGAGAGGATTATGAGGTTCATTGATGGCCTCTACTATCAATACCATTTTGTTATTACTCGGGAGAGTGTATTAGGTGCTATATTTGACAAGGTGGTTGATATTGCTCGACGACTAGAGACGGTTTGCAGTGAGGAGCATGAGGAGAGGGAGGCCAAAAGGCCTCGTACTTCAGGCGATTTTAGTGGTGCACTTTCTGGGGGCAGTCTTACCACAACAGGGGTCGTCCTTATAGGCCCGCTTAGATGGCTCATCCAGTTCATCGTGGTGCATCACTTGCCATGGTTCATACAGTGCGTGTCCGGGTCAGTCATCTCTCAGTGTCCTCCCAACTCAGATTACATCCCGTGCTCCATCGGTTTGGGGTTCATCTATGCCAGGTCCTTCTAGCACTTACTTTGGTACTCGAGGCCCGATTCAGTCCCCACAACCACCATTATCGAGGAGTTTCTTCGAGTGTGGGGAGTTTGGGTATTTGTGGAGATAATGTTCCCATCGCTTAGGAGGTCCAGCTTAGCAGAGGAGTCAGGCTGTGACTTCCGCACCAGTTACTTTACCACCCGCCCAGCCAGCTCGGGGTGGGGCCCAAGCAGCTACAGGTCGCCCTAGAGGGTGAGGCCGATCAAGTGGCGGGAAAGCCCGATTTTATACTATTCTTTCCAGGCCAGATGCTATTGCTTCAGATGCAGTGATCACATATATTGTCTTAGTATGCCACAGGGATGCTTCTATATTATTTGACCATGGTTCCACTTATTCGTATGTATCATCGTATTTTGCTCGTTATCTAAATATATCCCGTGAGCCCTTAGTTCTATCTATTCATGTATCTATGCAGTGGGCGATACTATTGTTGTGGACCGTGTATATCGATCATGTGTAGAGACTATTGAGGGATTTGAGACTAGAGTTGATATCTTATAGCTTAGTATGGTTAATTTCGACGTGATCTCGGGTATGGATTGGTTGTCTCCATGTAATGCTATGCTAGATTTTCATGCCAGGACCGTGATGTTGGAAATGCCGGGGTTGCCAAGGATCGAGTGGAGAGGTTCTTTAGATTATGTTCCCAGCAGAGTGATTTCATATTTGAAGGCCCAACGTATGGTTGGGAATGGGTGTCTATCATATTTGGATTTTGTCAGAGATGTTGGTGCTGATACTCCTACTAATGATTCTGTTCCGGTGGTGCGACATTTTCCGGATGTGTTTCCTGCAGACCTGCCGGGCATGCCGCCCAACAGGGATATTGACTTTGGTATTGAATTGGTGCCGGGCACTCAGCCCATTTCTATTCCTCAGTATCGTATGGCACCAGCTGAGTTGAAGGAATTGAAAGAATAACTTCAGGAACATCTTGATAAGGGGTTTATTAGGCCCAATGTGTCGCCTTGGGGTGAACCAATTATATTTGTGAAGAAGAAAGATGGTACTATGCGGATGTGCATCGACTATAGGCAGTTGAACAAAGTTACAATCAAGAACAAGTATCCTTTGCCGCGTATAGATGATCTATTTGACCAACTTTAGGGAGCGGGAGTATTCTCTAAGATTGATTTGAGGTCTGGGTACCACCAGTAGAAGATTCGTTACTCGGATATTCTAAATATGACATTTAGTACCCGTTATGATCATTATGAGTTCCTTGTGATGTCTTTTGGCCTGACCAACGCCCCAGTAGCATTCATGCATCTAATGAACAATGTATTTCAGCCTTATCTCGACTCGTTTATCATAGTATTCGTTGATAATATCCTGGTGTACTCTCGTAGCCAGGAGGAGCATGCCCAACATTTGAGGATTGTGTTGCAGCAGTTGATGGAGGAGAAGCTTTATTCCAAGTTCTTTAGGTGTGAGTTTTGGCTTAGTTCTGTGGTGTTCTTGGGACACGCGGTGTCCAGTAAGGGGATTAAGGTGGATCCGAAGAAGATAGAGGCAGTTCAAAGTTGGCCCAGACCGTCCTCAGCTACGGAGATTCGGATGTTTCTCAACTTGGCCAGTTATTATCCTCGCTTCGTGGGGGTTTTCTTGTCTATTGCATCGCCTTTTCCAAATTGACCGAGAAGGGTGCTGCTTTCAGGTGGTCGGATGAGTGTGAAGAGAGCTTTCAGAAGCTCAAGACTGCCTTGAACACAACTCTAGTTCTAGTTCTACCTTCAGCTTATAGTTCTTATACAATGTATTGTGATACCTCTCGGATTGGTATTGGGTGTGTCTTGATGTAGGGAGGTAGAGTAATTGCTTATGCTTCACGTCAGTTGAAGCCCCATGAGAAGAACTACCATGTTCATGAATTGGAGTTGGTTGTCATCGTTCATACATTGAAGATTTGGAGGCATTATCTCTATGGTGGGTCTTATGAGGTATTTACAGAGCATAGGAGCCTCCAGCACGTTTTCAAATAAAAGGATCTAAATTTGAGACAACGGCGGTGGTTAGAGCTGCTAAAGAACTATGATATTACCATTCTGTATCATCCTAGGAAGGCCAATGTGGTGCCCGATGTCTTGATTAGAAATGTGGTGAGTATGGGTAGCCTTGCATTCATTCCTGTTAGTGAGAGACCGCTTGCAGTTTATGTTCAGACCTTGGCTAACCAGTTCGGAAAATTAGATGTTTTGGAGCCCAGTTGGGTTCTAGCTTGTGTGGTTTCTCAGTCTTCCTTATATGATCGCATCGGAGAGTGCAAGTATAATGATCCCTATTTGCTTGTCCTTAAGGACACAGTTCAGTACGCTGATGCTACGGATGTTACTATTAGGGATGATGGGGGTGTTGAGGATGCAGGGTCTGATCTGTATGCCTAATATAGATGGGCTACGTGAGTTGATTCTTGAGGAGGCCCACAGTTTGCAGTATTCCATTCATCCTGGTGCCGCAAAGATGTACCAAGACTTGAGGCAGCATTATTGGTAGAGGAGAATGAAGAAGGATATAGTGAGGTTTGTAGCTCGGTGCCTAAACTGTCAGCAGGTGAAGTATGAGCATCAGAGACCGGGCGGAGTGCTTTAGAGGCTTGAGATTCCGGAGTGGAAATGTGAGCGTATCACGATGGATTTTGTAGTTGGGCTCCCACGGACTTCGAGGAAGTTTGGTGCTATTTGGGTGATTGTGGATCAGCTGACAAAGTCCGCGTACTTCATTCCAGTTGGGACTACCTATTCTTCAGAGCAGTTGGCTGAGATTTACATCACGAGATTGTCCGCCTTCATGGTGTGCCAGTGTCCAACATTGCTGATCGGGGCACGCAGTTTACATCGCAGTTTTGGAGATCCGTGCAACGAGAGTTGAGCACCCAGGTTAAATTGAGCACAACATTTCACCCTCAGAAGAACAGTCAGTGCGAGCGCATTATTCAGATATTGGAGGATATGCTACGTGCCTGTGTCATAGATTTTGGGGGTTATTGGGATCCGTTTTTGCTGCTCGTGGAGTTTTCCTACAACAACTACTACCAGTCGACCATTCAGATGGCTCCGTATGAGGCTTTGTATGGGAGGCGGTGTCGATCTCTGGTGGGTTGGTTTGAGCCGGGAGAGGCTTGGTTATTGGGTACTGACTTGGTTCAGGATGCTTTGGACAAGGTTAAATTGATTCAAGATCGGCTTCGTATGGCGCAGTCTAGACAGAAGAGTTACGCTGATCGGAAGGTTCGCAATGTTGCTTACATAGTTGGGGAGAAGGTACTGCTGAAGGTTTCACCCATGAAGGGTGTTATGAAGTTCAGGAAGAAGGGCAAGTTGAGCCCTCGGTATATTGGGCCGTTTGAGGTGCTTAGGAAGACTGCAAATGTGGCTTACAATCTTGCCTTGCCACCTAGTCTGTCGAGTGTCCATCCAGTATTTCATGTATGTATGCTCTGGAAGTATGTTGGCGATCTGTCTCATGTTTTGGATTTCAGCACGGTTCAGTTGGACGGTAATTTGACTTATGATGAGGAGCTGGTGGCCATTTTGGGCTGGCAATTCCGAAAGTTGAGATCAAAGGATATAGCTTCAGTGAAGGTGCAATGGATTTGAGAGTTGTAGCCCCATTCCCGCATTTACTTTTCATTCCTTGATTAATTGTTGTTATGCGACTTGTTGGGGTAGTTGGTTCGGGTCCGGGAAAGTTTCGGAATGAATTGAGACACTTAGTCTCAAGGTTGGAAGCTTAAGTTGAAAAGGTTGACCGGATATTGACTTAGATGTATATGACTCCAGAATGGAGTTTTTATAGTTTAGTTATTTCCGTTGGGTGATTTTGGACTTAGGAGTGTGTCCGGATTGTGAATTGGAGGTCAGTAGTAAAATTAGGCTTCAAATAGCAAAAGTTGGAAATTTAGAAGTTTGACCGAGACTGGACTTTGTGGTACTGGGCTCGGATTGGGGTTTCGGGAGTTAGAGTAGGACCGTGGTGTCATTTGTGACTTGTGTACAAAATTTGAGGTCAATCAGACGTTATTTGATAGGTTTCGGCATCGAATGTGAAAATTAGAAGTTCAAAAGTTCATTAGGCTTGAATCGATGCGTGATTCATGGTTTTAGCGTTGTTTGATGTGATTTGAAGGCTCGACTAAATTCGTATCGTGTTTTAGGACTTGTTGGTATTTTCGGTTAAGGTTCCGGGGGCCTCGGGTGGAGTTCGGATGATTTTTGGATCAAGTTTGGAGTTAAAAGGGGTGCTGTAGCTGAAGTCTTCTGGTGCAATCGCACTTGCGGATCTTTGGTCGCAGGTGCGAGCTCGCAAATGCGGGCTGTGAAGCGTAGGTGCGACATAGAAGGGATTGGGAAGTGGCCTTAGGAGCAGAAATGTTTCCGCAGATGCGAAGGCGCATCTGCTTATTGTCTTCTGCAGAAGCAGAAAGGGGCATGCTGTGTTAGAGTCGTAGAAGCGGACGAGGTCTTGCAGGGGCACACCCGCAGAGGAGGATGTTTGGCCGCTGGTGCGCGAGGTCTAGAGTGGAGTGTTCTTCCTCAGAAGCAGAGTATTGACCGCTAAAGCAGTACCGCAAAAGCTGATTTTTGGACCGCAGAAGCGGGATAGCTGGGCAGTGTTTAAATCTGAAGGGTTTTATGATTTCTCTCATTTTGGACTTTGCAAACTCGGTCTAAGGCGATTTTTGAGAGGATTTTTGTGGGGTTTTTTGAGGTTAGTCACTTGTGGTTAAATTTATTTAATAATTGTGTTTATCCATTGAATTTCCCACCTAGATTGTGTGGTTTTGAGGTGCAATTTTGGGAGTTGATGCTAGAGATTTGGAGAGTTTAAATTGGGGATTTTGGTATCGATTTGGTGTTGGATTTTGGTAAATTTAGAACGGTCGGACTCGTGGTTGAATGGACTTCCAGATTTTGTGACTTTTATCGGACTTTGAGACGTGGCTCCAAGGCCAACTTTTGAGTTGACTTTTTGACTTTTAATTAAGAACTTAGTATTTTCTTATGGAATTGATTCCTTTAGCTCGTGTTGATTTTATCGAACTGTTTGTGGCTAGGTTCGAGGCAATTGGAGAAGTTTCACGGGGCAAGGGCATGTTGGAGTAGAATTTCGCACAGTGTAAGGTAAGTAACACTTATACAATTGGTTCTGAGGGTACAAAACCCTGAGTTATTTGTTATGTGATTAGTGTGGAGGTGACGCACATTCTGGGTGACGGGCGTGTGGGTGTGCAGCGTAAGAATTGTGACTTGGACGATTCCATGGAACTATATAGTTGATTTTTCTTGTCGTTATTCGTCGTTTCATCACGTATTAAAGAAATTGAGCTGCCAGTTATATTAGAAATCATGCTGAGGCTATGTGTTGGTACTGTACGGACCCGCAGAGGTCGTGTTATATGTTGAGTTATTTGCTAAACTGTCATTTTGTACTCAGTCATAGCTTTTACTGCATATTCTATCTCGGTCTCTATTGTCCTTTATTAATACCTTATATCTTAATTGTTTGGGCTGATTATCATGGTTCTTGAGAGACTGTATAGATTGATGACTGAGTGAGGCCGAGGGCCTGATTGTGAGGATATGTATGGGATCGGGCTGCACGTCGCAACATGTTATTTGGATTCATGCCATGATTGACTTATTATAGCGCTTGGGCTAGAAATGCCCATTCGGAGTTTGCACATCCACAGTGGGTGCAGGTACCTATTGAGTGCGAGTGTCGAGCGATTGGGAGGATTAAGTGGCTGTGAGGATGGAGTGACTGTGAGGAATGTGTGGCTATGAGGTTAGAGTGAATGGGAGGACTGAGTGACTGATACTCTGAGAGTTTGCACCTGATTTTATTATTGTTGTACTTCAGCGGGCATATATAATTGTCATGTAGTTATTGAGATGTACTATATCCTTTTTCAATTGAACTTGACATGATTTAACAGTTTTGACCTTCAACTGTTGAACTTAAAGGCATGCCTACTTTCCTGTACTGAATTTCTGTAATTGAACTGTACCGTGAATCTCGTGTCTACTTTCAGTCCAATAGTTAGTGTTCTTAATTACTGAGTTGGTTGTACTCACGCTATGCTCTGCACCTCACATGCAGATCCAGCTGCTTCCGATCACGGCAGTTGTTGATTTGCAGAGGCTAGACCTTCAGAGATCATCGAGGTAGCTGCTTAGGGTTTGCAGACCTTGACTCTCCTCCCTTATCTTTCAGTTTATTTATTCAGTTTTATTTCTAGACAACGTACTGGACTTTGTCATTTCGTAGATGCTCATGTACTAAGTGACACCCAGATTTTGGGAAGAATTTATATATTGAGTTATGATTTCCTATCATGTTTTAAGAGATTTTCCTTTATTTAAACTGTTTTAGTATCTTTCAAAGATTTAATGTGTTGGAAATGTTTGAATAGTTAGCTTGCCTAGTACCATGATATGCGCCACCACGACGGGTTGGTTTTGGGTCATGACAAGTTGGTATCATAGCCTAGGTTACATAGGTCTCACGAGTCATGAGCAGGTTTAGTAGAGTCTTGCGAATCGGTACAGAGACGTCTGTACTTATCTTCGAGAGGCTGCCGAACCCTTAGGAAAACTTCACATTCTTGTATTCTTATCGTGCAGATTTGTTGATTTTGGGAACTAAACTTTTGTTAATCTATTCTCTCACAGATGGTGAGGACATGTTCTACCGGTAGGACGGGTAGCCACCAGTACCACCGGTTAGGGCAACGAGAGGCCGAGGTCGCGGTAGAGGCAGAGGTGCAGCTCGTACAACAGCTAGAGCAGCACTTGCAAAACCACCAGTTGTTCCAGCTTAGGAGGAGGTAGCAAATATGGTTAAGCAAGTGGGACCAGCTCAAGCACCAGTTGTGCCCATTGTGATTCCAGTCCTTCAGGAGGCTTTGGCTCAGATTTTGACTGTGTGCACTAGCCTTGCTCAGGCGGTTTCTGTTCAGATCGCGCCAGCCACTTCTCAAGCCGAGGAAGGTACCCAGACTCCCGCCGCCCGTACTGTAGAGCAGGTGATGCCGGGACTTCAGACACCGGTAGTACTACCAGCCCAGCCTATTATAGTTGCTCAGGCCCAGATGGGTCCCGTGATGGATGATGATGAGCAGAGGAGACTAGAGAGGTTCAAGAGACTCCAACCTCCATCATTTAGTGGGGCTGAGTCAGAGGATGCCCAAGACTTCTTGGACAGGTGCCAGCGGATTCTTCGCACAGCGGGTATTGTGGAGACCAGTGGGGTCTCATTCACTACTTTTGAGTTTACTGGGGCTGCCTTTAGATGGTGGGAGGCGTATGAAAGGTGCATGCCAGTCGGCGTAGCTCCATTTACATGTCATGTGTTCTCCATTCTCTTCTTGGAGAAGTTCGTGCCACAGACTTGCAGGGAGGATCTCCGCAAACAGTTTGAGCAGTTACATCAGGATGGCATGTCTGTGACCCAGTATGAGATGAGGTTTTCAGAGTTGGCTCATCACGCAGTTTTTTTGGTTCCCACTGAGAGGGAGAGGATTAGGAAGTTCATTGATAGCCTCTACTATCAATAGCGGTTTTGTTATGACTCGGGAAAGTGTATCAGGTGCTATATTTGACGAGGTGGTTGATATTGCTCGGCGGCTAGAGATGGTTCACAATCAGGAGTATGAGGAGAGGGAAGCGAAGAGGCCTCGTGGTTTGGGCGGTTTTAGTGGTGCACCTTCTGGGAGGCAGTCTTACCACATCAGGGGTCGTCCTTATAGGCCCGCTCAGGTGGCTCGTCCAGTTCATCATGGCGCACCATCTAGCCATGTTTTATATAGTGCCCATCCGGGTCAGTCATCTCTTAGTGCCCTCCCAGATCAGAGTTCATCTCATGCTTCATCAGTTTAAGGTTCATCAATGCCAGGTCCTTCTTGCAGTTACTCTGGTACTCGGGGGCCCGATTCAGTCCCCACCACCACCATTACCGAGGAGTTTCTTCAAGTGAGGGTTATTTGGGCATATGTGGAGACAATGTCCCCGTCGCTCGGGAGGTCCAATTCAGTAGAGGAGTCAGGCTGGGACATCCACACCAGTTACTTCACCACCCGCCCAGCCAGCTCAGGGTGGGGCCCAGGCATCTACATGTCACCCTAGAAGGGGAGGCCAATCAGGTGGCGGTTAGGCCCGATTTTATGCTATTTCTGCCAGGCCAGATGCTGTTGCTTTAGATGCAGTGATCACAGGTATTGTCTCAGTATGCCACATGAATGCTTCTGTATTATTTGACCCTGGTTCCACTTATTCGTATTTGCTAGTTATCTAGATATGCCCCGTGAGTCCTTAGTTTCATCTGTTCATGTAACTATGCCAGTGGACGATACTATTGTTATGGACAGTGTATATCAGTCATGTGTAGTGACTATTGGGGGATTTGAGACTAGAGTTGATCTCTTATTACTTAGTATGGTTGATTTTGACATGGTCTCGGGTATGGATTGGTTGTCTCCATAGCATGCTATGCTGGATTATCACGCCAAGACCATGACGTTGGCGATGTCGGGGTTGCCAAGGATCGAGTAGAGACATTTTCTAGATTATGTTCCAAGTAGAGTGATTTCATATTTGAAGGCCCAACAGATGGTTGGAAAGGGGTGTCTGTCATATTTGGCTTTTGTGAGAGATGTTGGTGCTGATACTCCTACTATTGATTCTATCCCTGTGGTGAGAGATTTTTCGGATGTGTTTCCTGTATACCTGCCGGGCATGCCGCCCGACTGGGATATTAACTTTGGTATTGACTTGGTGGCAGGCACTCATCCCATTTCTATTCCTCTGTATCGTATGACACCAGCTGAGTTGAAGGAATTAAAAGAACAACTTTAGGAACTTCTTGATAAGGGGTTTATTAGGCCTAGTGTGTCACATTGGGGTGAACCAGTTCTGTTTGTGAAGAAGAAGGATGGTACTATGTGCATCGACTATAGGCGGTTGAACAAAGTTACAATCAAGAACAAGTATCCTTTGCCACGTATTGATGATCTATTTGACCAGCTTTAGGGAGCGAGAGTATTCTCTAAGATTGATTTGAGGTATGGGTACCACCAGCTGAAGATTTAGGACTTGAAAATTCTAAAGACGGCATTGAGGACCCGTTATGGTCATTATGAGTTCCTTGTGATGTCTTTTCATCTGACCATCGCCCTAGCAGCATTCATGCATCTGATGAACAGTGTATTTCAGTCTTATCTCAACTCGTTTGTCATAGTATTCATTGATGATATCCTAGTGCACTCTCGTAACCAGGAGGAGCATGCCCAACATTTGAGGATTGTGTTGAAGCGGTTGAGGGAGGAGAAGCTTTATTCCAAGTTCTCCAGGAGTGAGTTTTTTCTTCGTTCAGTGGCGTTCTTTGGGCACGTGGTGTCTAGTGAGGGGATTAAGGTGGATCTGAAGAAGATAGAGGCAGTTTAAAGTTGGCCCAGACCGTCCTCAGCTACGGAGATTCAGAGTTTTCTCAGCTTGGCCGGTTATTATCGTCGCTTCGTGGAGGGTTTATCGTATATTGCATCTCATTTGACCAAATTGACCCAGAAGGGTGCTACTTTCAGATGGTCGGATGAGTGTGAAGAGAGCATTCAGAAGTTCAAGACTACCTTGTCAACAACTCTAGTTCTAGTTCTACCTATAGCTTCTGGTTTTTATACAATGTATTATGATGCCTCTCGGATTGGTATTGGGTGTGTGTTGATGCAGGGAGGTAGAGTAATTGCTTATGCTTCTCATCAGTTGAAGCCCCATGAGAAGAACTACCATGTTCATGATTTGGAGTTGGCTGTCATCGTTCATGCATTGAAGATTTGGAGGTATTATCTCTATGGTGTGTCTTGTGAGGTATTTACAGATCATCGGAGGCTCCAACACTTATTCAAATAAAAGGATCTAAATTTGAGACAGCAGCGGTGGTTGGAGCTGCTAAAGAACTATGATATTACCATTCTGTATCATCTCAAGAAGGCCAATGTGGTGGCCGGTGCCTTGAGTAGAAAGGCGGTGAGTATGTGTAGCCTTGCATTCATTCTTTTTGGTGAGAGAGCGCTCGTAGTTAATGTTTAGACCTTGGCCAACCAGTTCGTGAGATTAGATGTTTCGAAGCCCAGTCGGGCTCTAGATTTTGTGGTTTCTCGGTCTTTCTTATATGATCGCATCAGAGAGCGCCAGTATGATAATCCCCATTTTCTTATCCTTATGGACACTGTTCAGCACGGTGATGCTAGGGATGTTATTATTTGGGGATGATGGGGTGTTGAGGATGTAGGGTTGGATCTGTGCGCCTAATGTAGATGGGCTACGTGAGTTGATTCTTGAGGAGTCCCACAGTTCGCGGTACTCCATTCATCCTGGTGCCGCGAAGATGTACTTGGACTTGAGACAACATTATTGGTGGAGTAGGATTAAGAATGATATAGTGGGGTTTGTAGCTCGGTGCGAGTGAAGTATAAGCATCAGAGACCAGGCGGAGAGCTTCAGAGCCTTGAGATTTCGGAGTGGAAATAAGAATGTATCACTATGAATTTTGTAGTTAGGGGCTTCCACAGACTTTGAGGAAGTTTGATTCTATTTGGGTGATTGTGGATCGACTGACCAAGTCCGCGTACTTCATTCTAGTGAGACTACCTATTCTTCGGAGCGGTTGGTTGCGATTTACGTCCGCGAGATTATCCGCTTTCACGGTGTGCCATTGTCCATCATTTCAGATTGGGGTATGCAGTTTACATCGCCGTTTTAGAGAGTCGTGCAACGAGAGTTGGGCACTTCTCCCTCAGACGGACAAACAGTCCGAGCGCACTATTCATATATTGGAGGATATGCTACGAACATGTGTCATAGATTTCAGGGGTTCTTGGGATCAGTTTCTACCGCTCACGGAGTTTTCCTACAACAACAACTACCAATCGAGCATTCAGATGGCTCCGTATGAGGTTTTGTATGGGAGGCAAGCATTCGATCTCCGATGGGTTCGTTTGATCCGGGAGAGGCTAGGTTATTGGGTACTGACTTGGTTCAGGATGCTTTGGACAAGGTTAAATTGATTTAGGATCGGTTTCATATGGCACAGTCTAGATAGAAGAGTTACGCCGATCAGAAAGTTTGCGATGTTGCTTACATGGTTGGGTAGAAGGTACTGCTGAAGGATTAACCCATGAAGGGTGTTATGAGGTTCGGGAAGAAGGGCAAGTTGAGCTCTCAGTATATTGGGCCGTTTGAGGTGCTTCAGAGGATTGGAGATGTGGCTTACAAGCTTGCCTTGCCACATGGTCTACCGAGTGTCCATCCAGTATTTCATGTATCTATTCTCCGGAAGTATGTTCGCGATCCGTATTATGTTTTGGATTTCAGCACGGTTCCGTTGGACGGTGATTTGACTTATGATGTGGAGCCAGTGGCCATTTTGGGTCAGCAAGTCCGAAAGTTGAGATCAAAGGATATAGCTTCAGTAAAGGTGCAGTGGATTTGAGAGTTATAGCCCCATTCCCCCCTTTATAGTTCATTTCTTGCTTAATTGTTCTTATGGGACTTGCTGAGGTAGTTGGTTCGGGTCCGGGAAGGCTTCGGAATGAATTGAGACACTTAGTCTCAAGGTTGGAATCTTAAGTTGAAAATATTGACTGTATGTTGACTTAGGTGTAGACGACTTCAGAATGGAGTTTTGATGGTTCCGTTAGCTCCGTTGGGTAATTTTGGACTTGGGAGTGTGTCCGAATTGTGAATTGGAGGTCCGTAGTTGAATTAGGCTTGAAATGGCAAAAGTTAGAAATTTAGAAGTTTGACCGAGAGTGGACTTTGTGGTTACCGAGCTCGGATTGGGGTTCCGAGAGTTGGAGTAGGTCGGTGGTGTCATTTGTGACTTGTGTTCAAAATTTGAGGTCAATCAGACGTGATTTAGTAGGTTTCAGCATCGAATGTGAAAATTAGAAGTTCAAACGTTCATTAGGCTTGAATCGATGCGCGATTCATGATTTTAGCATTGTTTGATATGATTTGAAGGCTCGACTAAGTTCGTATCATGTTTAGGACTTGTTGGTATTTTTGGTTTAGGTCCCAGGGGCCTCGGATGAAGTTTGTAGCTGAAGTCTTCTGGTGCAATCGCACCTGCCGAGCTTTGGTCGCAGGTGCGGGCTGGGAAGCGCAGGTGAAACCTGGAAGAGATTGGGCAGTGGCCGTAGGAGCGAAAATGTTTCCGCACATGCGAAGGCGCATCTGCGTATTGTCTTCCGCAGAAGCAGAAAGGGGCAGGTTGTGTTGGAGTCGCAGAAGCGAACAAGGTCTCGCAGGAGCGCACCTGCAGTTGAGGATGTTTGGCCGCACGTGGGCGAGGTCGGGAGTGGAGTGTTCTTCCGCAGAAGCGGAGTATTGACCGCAAAAGCGGTACCGCAGAAGCGGGATAGCTGGGAAGTGTTTAAACCCGAAGGGTTTTGTGATTTCTCTCATTTTGGACTTTTCAAACTCGGTCTAAGGCGATGTTTGAGAGGATGTTTGAGGGGTTTCTTGAGGTAAGTCAATTGTGGTTGAATTTATTCAATAATTATGTTTCCCCATTGAATTCCCCACCTAGATTGTGTGGTTTTGAGGTGTAATTGTGGGAGTTGAGACTAGAGATTTGGAGAGTTTAAATTGGGGATTTGGGTGTCGATTTGGTGTTGGATTTTGATAAATTCGGTATGATCGAACTCGTGGTTAAATGGGCTTTCGAATATTTGTTACTTTTTATCGGATTTCGAGATGTGGGCCTGGGGGCCGACTTTTGAGTTGACTTTTTCACTTTTGAATAAGAACTTAGTATTTTCTTATGGAATTGATTCCTTTAGCTCGTGTTGATTGTATCGACCTGTTTGTGGATAGATTCGAGGCATTTGGAGACTGTTTCGCTAGGCAAGGGCTTGTTGGAGTAGAGTTTCACACAATTGGAGGTAAGTAACACTTCTAAACTTGGTTCAGAGGGTACGAAACCACGAATTATATGTTATGTGATTGGTGTAGAGGTGACCCACATACTAGGTGATGGTCATGTGGGCGTGCACCGTAAGAAGTGTGACTTGGACGATTCCATGGAATTACATAGCTGATTTATCTTATGGGCACATGTACCTATTGAGTGCGAGTGCGAATGGCAAGTGATTGGGAGGATTATATGGCTGTGAGGATGGAATGACTGTGTAGAATGGGTGACTGCGAGGTTGGAGTGAATGGGAGGACCGAGTGACTGATACTCTGAGAGTTTGCACATGATTTCATTATTGTTGTACTTCAGCTGTCATATATAATTTTCATGTAGTTACTGAGATGTACTATATCCCGTTTCAATTGAACTTGACATGATTTAACGGTTTTGACCATTAACCATCGAACTTAAATGCATGCCTACTTTTCTGTAGTGAATTTCTGTAATTGAACTATACCGCAAAGTTCGTCACTACTTTCAGTTCAATAGTTATTCTTGTTACTTACTGAGTTGGTTATACTCACGCTACACCCTGCACCTCATGTGCAGATCCAGGTGCTTCTGGTCACGGCGGTTGTTAATTTACAGAGGCCAGACCTTGGAGATCATCGAGGTAGCTGCTTGGCGTTCGCAGACCTTGACGCCCCTCCGTTATCTTTTAGTTTATTTATTCAGTTTTACTTCTAGACAGTGTACTAGACTTTGTTATTTCGTAGATGCTCATGTACTTAGTGACACCCCAATTTTGGGAAGAATTTATGTATTGAGTTATGATTTCCTATCATATTTTAAGAGATTTTCCTTTATTTAAAATGTTTTAGTATATTTCAAAGATTTAAAGTGTTGGAAATGTCTGAATAGTCGGCTTGCCTAGTACCATGATAGGCGCCATCACGATGGGTTGGGTTTGGGTCGTGATAAGATCTCCATAAGAATCCTATTTCTTCTTACTACTACACCACTCTATTATGGAGTATTCGGTGTAGACAATTGAGATATAATCCTTTATTCTGATAAGTTACTAATGAACTCTGTAGATATGGGCTAGACGCATACGATCAGATCGTAGTGATTTAATATATTCCCATGGTGTTTCTCCGTATCAAGCTTTAATATCTTTGAATTATTCAAAGCATTCAGACTTACGACGCATCAAACAAATATATTCATATTTTGAGTAATCATTTACGAACGTCATAAAATTACTCAAAATCACCTATTGTCTATTTGTTCATTAGACAACACAATCAAAATGAATTAGTTCTTACTTATCACCAACTCTTTTTTCCTTTGGAGTAGAAATATCTCTTAGTCATATCTCCTTCTATATAGGATCTACAAGTTGGTGGTGTCTCTATTTTAAATAAACCTTAAAGTTTATCCTTGACCAAGTTAAAATCTTATCTAGATAATTATAACTTAGACGCAAGCGCACAGATAAGTTTAACTCAATTTTGAAGAACATTATCTCCTATAAGGTAAACTAATATTGTTCAGTTCAAGAAAGAAATTAACAATAATAAGGTCATGTATCCATGTACCACAAGATATAAAATATTTATTAAGCTCAATAACACAAGAGTTATTCAAAAATAAACTAGATATTCATCTCTTATGTTTCCTAAAAATCGGAATTAAATTCCTTATAGCAAAAAGTACATATAATACATCCTTTAAATTAATGTCTTATCACGACCAACAAAAATTTTGACAAGTGATACGACAAATTACATGAAGTCATTGTGGAGTTGAGATATACAACATTAGGTAGATCATGATAAGTCAATTAACACCAAATAATAAAATTCAGACTGCATTCAATATATATATATACATAAATGCATCTTGAATAGTAAATTTCGATGGGAAAAGAATTATTCATGCAACATATATTATATAATGCAGGAATTATACATCCTAAAAGAAACAAAACCAACTCAGATGGAGAGAAAACTGTTATTTTCAGTAAATTATATATAAATATTTAATACAAAAATTTCCAACACACTACACACATATATTCATGCACCTTGAATAGCAAATTTCAATGGAAAAAAAGAACTACTCATGCAATATATACATGTAATGCTAGATTATTCACTCTAATAAATTAAAACAGACCAAACTCAGATGGAGAGTATATTGCTAATTTAAGTCAAGTGAATATCATAATTAATAACTCTAGTTCCATTGACCCAACGTGTATACTCAGATGGAGAGTAAGTACATGATATCAATAACTAGTATTTCATCAAGTGCGCTTGCAATAAATTTATCCGATATGGAGGAAGACCTAAAGTCGACATGTAAATTTACACTCACTTGAAATTAATAGCGGGAGACCATAGAAACATATTCATGTCACCACTTAATCATTGTTGCATTATAATTACAAAATTGACTCAACGTGTAAACTCAGATGGAGAGTCAATACAGGTTATTAATAACTAGTAATTATACTTAGCGAGTTCATAAAACATTCATCCGATATGGAGGAAGACCTAAAGTCGACGCGTAAATTTATTATCTCACTATAAATAGATAATGGAGACCCTAGGGGTTAATTCTTTTTACCATTTAATCACAACCATTTATTTTCTTTGAGAATTAAGTTTCAAAATTCGAAAAAATATCGTTTAAGCATTTTTGGGAATTTAAAATATGACATACATTCCAGCCATATATCAATTCATGTTAAATAAACATGCGTCATCATGTTTCAGATTTAACAAAAATAAGACTGACATAAAAGAAATCACTTTTCATATCCAAATCACATTTATAATCGCGCAAACCACCAAAGAAAACCCATCTAAACAATCCCAACCTACCGAAATACGACGTAATTCACTGTAACGCAGTGAATATTTCTTATGGGGTCGTTTGCGATGGACCTACCAAATTTCAAGTCAATTGGAGTTCGTCAAAATCATAACCTCCAAATCTATGACCAAATTCGAAGAATGGCCGTTTTAGGCATTTTCATGGATAAAAATATATATGATCATGCTTTCTATTACAAGGTGGGTTGCTCTGATGGTAAGCACCCTTCACTTCCAACCAAGAGGTTGTGAGTTCGAGTCACCCCAAGAGCAAGGTGGGGAGTTCTTGGAGGGAAGGATGCCGAGGGTCATTTGGAAACAGTCTCTCTACCCATGGGTAGGGGTAAGGTCTGCGTACACACTACCCTTCCCAGACCCCACTAGTGGGATTATACTGGATTGTTATTGTTGTTGTTGTTGTTGTTGCTTTCTATTATCCTTGTAATTATTTCATGAGCACATGACATTGATTATGTCATTCCTTTTGCGTAAAGCACATAAAACCACCTCTTACATCAAATTGACCTCATGTTTTATATACATGAGAATTCAAGATATTACTCGTCGCTCCCCTTTTTTTTTCGAAAGCGGGTTTCGACATGTGCCTTCTCTTTTAAGTTGTCGCACCCCTTTTTCTCTCGAAAGTGGGTTTTGACGTGTGACAACACTTTTAAATAGGTATTAAAAGAGAAGAGTCGTCACCTAATAATTTTAAAGGTGCGTTAGGGCACCTATTTGTGGATAACTCTGTTTAATTAGTCTACATCACTAAAGATCGGATAAGGGATCAAATTACCTCAAAGAGAAGGTGTTAGGCACTCTTCGAGGTCCACAACTGTGGTTCCCGGCCGAATTTTAGACTATGTGGGATTATTGGGTTAAACTAGGTTGTAGGTTGCTGAGTAGTGAATTAATCCTAAGTGGTCAAGTATATACATCAATTAAAAGAAATTAATTAAAACTAGTCATGAAAAAAATGTAAGAATTGTACATCAATTAAAAGCAATTAATTAAAACTAGTCATGGAAAATATTTAAAATTGTAAATCAAAAAAAGCCTACGTAGTTACATAAAAGGGGACCTAAAATTTTAAGCATGGTGGATCAACTCCTGTGCAAAGTCTGCTAAGACTTTTATAGTCGAAGTGCAATGGTTATTCGGACAATTTGTGTATCATCTCCGCTACTCTCATAACTTACTTTAAGTTGATTACCTAAACCGCACTAATCAATTCTAAATTGTGTCTTAATAAGTCTACCCGTACCGTTCTTATAGTCCAGGGAGGCATTGGACATTATCTAAAGGTAAGTTCTAGACTCAAATAAAACTAAGGTTGCTATATTTTGATTTAGCTAAGCGTCACATAAGGCAAATAGGTAAAGATTCGACCATATAGCATACAAGGCAAGAAATGGCTCATGTTAGCCTCCAAATTTATTAAATAGTTAGTTAAAGTAGTAAAATGGTCACGTGAACTCTAAAATATGATAAGCCTTCTTGATTAATACTCAAGCCAAAAGTGGTAGAATAACTTTCGAGTTTCTTAAAAAGAGAAAGCAGTAGAGGTAAATTCATGCCAAGATAAATGAAAAAAAGAAGTATATAAATAAGTTTCAATTTAAAGATTTAAAAGGGAACAAGAATTAAACCAAAGTGTTGGTGTTGCAGACCCCAAAACGTTAGCCTTTGGCAAAGAAAGTTCTGATTTGTTTTTTATTCCAAGATACAGAACCATTAATATACATGAATACTAAAATAATAGGACCCTTTTGTATTTTAAGAAGGCTCCAAAACGTTAAAAATAGATATTTATCCGACGTATGGTATGATTCTTATGGCCTACTACATACAAAGACTACATGTTGACAATGAATCAAATAGGTATGCTGTAACTACCCAAAATCTAACTAGCCGTGATGACACCTAACCTCACCCGTTAGGTAAGCTAAATAACAACAATCTGATTCAATTAATATTTAACTGACTCTAATACACTCCCCAAGAACTGGTAGTACAAATCATGAATTTCTAAGATTAGAATTTACAAAGCTGGTGTGAAATAGAAATACGTCATGTGTTTGAAATATACATGAACAAATTTAAAAATTCTAAAGCTACCTAGAACAAGAGGCAGTTGTGACTGGATCGCAAGTACATCTTCAATGCTAGCTCCCGCCATGTACAACAACATCAACATCCAAAATTTGCATGCAAGGTGCAGAAGTGTAGTATGAGTACAACCGACCCCATGTACCCAATAAGTAACAAACCTAACCTTAGGTTGAAAGTAGTGACGAGCATGTACCAAGGTCAGAGTCCAACTCCAATAACCAGCAACAGTTCATAACAGTATATTAAAGATGGTGCAAGAAATAACTCAGTTAGTTCACAGTTACGAAAAATAGGCATGCTTTTCAAGTATAACAGTAGATCCCAGATCTTTCACCGAAAATCTCAAAAATATATGAATAAGTTTGAAAAACTGTGATTTTCCCCAAAAACCTTTCAACAATAAATAAGATGTTTCATTTTTCAGATAGCATGAGGGAAATACATCTCTATGCCTACATGTCAATATACAGATGAAATCATGAATGTCACCAAACCCGGGTAGCAAGAGAAACTGCATTTCTATACATGTATCTCAAGTACGCATGTCAAATGCAATGCATCTCAATGATGAACTCATGTACTCACATTCTCAGAATACTCAATCACTCAGTACTGTATATGGTCAATCTGGCCCAGGGAAGATTCATCCCCAAATATATATCACTGATAGTCAGTCACTCAGTACTGTATAAGGCCAATCCAGCCCAGGGAAGATTCATCCCTCAATATAGATAATTAGGCAAGATCCATGTCAGGGAAAATCCATCCCAAAAATATAAATAATTCGGGCAAGATCCATATCAAGGAAAAATCCATCCAAAAAATATAAATGATTCGGGCAAGATCCATGCTCAGGGAAGATCCATCCCTCAATATAAAATCAACTGTGTGGGGTGCAGACTCCGGAGGGGCTCCTTCAGCCCAAGCGCTATAATAAAGCAAATCTAGGCATAAATCAATAAAACATGCTGCGGCGTGCAGCCCGATCCCATAAATATCACTCACAATCAGGCCCTCGGCCTTACTCAATCATCAATCTCTCCAGTCTGTCGGGCTCACAATGTCATGAAACTAGCCCAAAATAATGATATGATGTATCAATAGATAGCAACAGAGACTAAGATATGATATGCAATGAATGAACATGACTAAGTATGAAATTACAATTTAAACATATAATTCGACAACAGAAATGACCCCAGTGGGTCCCAATAATATTGGCGCGTAGCCTAAGCATGATCTCTAATACGAGTCACAACTTAGTTTCTCTAACACATAAAAATACGTGAAAAAATACAAGTTAATTTACTATACAACTCTACAGAATTGACTGAGTCTCAATTTCTACGGTGCACGTTCACACGCCCGTCACCTAGCATGTGCGTCACCTTCAAACAATTCACATAACACATATAATGAGGGTTCATACCCTCAGCTCCAAGTTTAGAAGTGTTATTTACCTCGAACAAGCTGAATCCAATGCCGAGCAAGATAAACAATACTCCAGAAATTCCATGCCACGTGTATCAACCTCCAAACGCCTTCCTATCTCCTCAATTCAAGCTAAACGATCTGTATCTATTTAAACAACGTGCAAATTAATCACAATTTACTCCAATGCTTACAATTTAACAATTTACAAAAAATTTTAACTCCGCTCGAAAAGTCGACAGTGAGGACCACGTATCGAAACCCGATGAAACTCACAAAATTCGCTAACCCATTCAATTACGAATCCAACTATACTAATTTTACTCAAATCTGACTCCGAATCGATGTTCAAAACTTGAAAACGCATTTTATGGAATTATAGAAAATACCTTCGATTTATCTTGAAAAATCAATAATCTAACGCCGAAAACGAAGATTAATTCATGAAATATAATCACAAAAGAGTCAATAACACTTACCCCAAGTTGTGTGGTGAAATTTCTCTCCAAGGTCGCCCAAACCGAGCTCCAAAATCCGAAAAATGGGTAAAATGTTGAACCCTCAAATATAAGGCATTTTGCCCAGCGTTTCCGCATTTGCGGACAGTAGGTCACATCTGCGACCATCGCTTATGCGGAAAAAGTTGCGCTTCTGCGCACACTCCTGAAGGCCCGCCCTTTCGCTTTTGCGATCAAAAGCACCGCATCTACGGTCGCGCTTCTGCGCAGATGGCTCCGCATTTGCGGCTCTTGCTCAGCAGTGCCCAGTCCGCTTCTGCGATGGACTGCTCACTTCTGCGGAGTCACTTATGCGACCAAGCTTCCGCAGAAGCGGTTGCATCAGCAAATCCCAAATTCCAGCAGCTTCAACAAGGTTCCAATCAATTCGAACCCCGTCCGAAACTCACCCGGGCCACTCGGGACCTCGTCCGAATATACCAATAAGTCCCGTACCATAACACAGACTTACTTGAGGTCTCAAATTACATCGAACAACGTCGAAATTACAAATTGCACCTCGAATCAAACTTATAAATTTTCCAAATATTCAAATTTTATATCTTGTGCCGAAACATGTCAAATCAATCCGGAATGACTTCAAATTTTGCACACGAGTCATAAATGACAGAATGGAGTTGTTCCAAATTTTCGGAATCAGATTCCGATCCCGATATCAATAAAGTCAATTTCTCGGTCAAACTTTCAAACCTTCAATTTCTTACTTTCGGCATTTCAAGCCAAATTCTATTACGCATTTCAAAATAAATATCCATACACACTCCTAAGTCCGAAATCACCATACGGAACTATTGGAACCATCAAAACTCCATTCCAAGGTCAAATACTAAAAAGTCAAACTCGGTCAACTCTTCCAATTTAAAGCTTCAAACATGAAATTCATTCTTCTGAACTAATTCCGAAACACCTGAAAAACCTAAACCGGTGATTCACACACGTCAAATACATCATATGAATCTATTCAAGACTTCAAATAGATGAAAGGAGCGTAAATGTTCGAAACGACAAGTCGGGTCGTTACATATGCCATTACGATGAAGACAAGTTATGAGCCAACAAATATGACCCTATACATGTAGTACATAAGCATGTTAAAAATATAAGAACATAGGCACATGGCGTATAATTCACACAATAATTGTTTAAGCGAAAAACATGACTGCGAAGACCTCAAATAACCTGAATGCAACTTTTAAGGATTTAGCACGGTTGCTAATTCAAATAAAATCCAAAACAATCAGGGCTCAATCATAGCATTACAACACCAAATCAGACGAATTATCGAGTTTTATAACAAGCAATGCATTCAGATTCGGATTCAAAAGAAGTATGCTTTCAGACAAATATTGAACCACGTAGCATGTTGGAGCACTCAAGATCAAAAGGGAAGAGAGATTGACCTTAATGCTTCCAAGCTTCGAGCAGCATACACGTATAGAAGTAAGGGGAAATAATCTATACTATATCTACACGCATAAGGAAATAAAAATTACTGAGACAGGACACTAACCTGTTATGTAGAGCGCGTAAAAGTCAAAAAAATAAAAAACCAGAAACCCCAAGATAATAAGCCACGAACAAAGTACTTCGACACACCAACCAATATCTTGCAGTAAGGTACAAATAACCCAAGTCTTGCCTTAGCTTTCAGTCGACAAGAACGGAGTACTGATACCGTAATCACATAACGGCAAGCGAATAATGTATAACAGCAGTGACTATAACGAAATTGTAGAATATGAGAGGAGATGAGAATGCAAGCAGTAATTGCGATATGTAAAGTCTCCTTGAAGTAATCTTTTGCGAAAGGTAGAGGTAGTATAAAGAAAACCAGAATAGATCAAAACTCCACCGGCCTCAAACTTGATATACTTTCAATGGGATACCACACGGCATTGAGCGTGGCCAAGAATACACACGAACAGTGGAGAAAAGAACAATAAGTAATAAGAAAACCAGAAAGACCAAATCACGAGCGAATAATCGACCACGAGCAGAATGCCTTAGCATATGAACTATCAATCCAATTAAACTAACTCTGGCTTTTAATGAGCAGAGTATTTGAAATCACGAAAGAAAGAACCAAAGAGGTACTAATGTATAGCAATGAGCAGGAGTGATAATGTGAAGTAGTAAGTATGTAATTGCTACGGAATATGAAGTGCAAGCCGTGAAGATGTAAAAGAATCGCAGTCTCAAAATGTAAGGAAGAAAAGGCCTCTGTAATATGTTCAAGGGCACAGTAATTAAAACTAGACATTAGGACCGTTTGTATTTAAAATAGAGAAATCAAAGGAGATTTTAATTTTGAAAAATCCATCTTCTCCAAAAATACTGGATGAACCAATGTGATAAAATAGGTGAAGGATTCCCTAAGCATGGATTCCATTTTGTCCAGCTTCTCAAAAGGATACTTCTTAATTTTTGCAATGACACTAAAATTGGAAAAAAGAATATTCTAATTTTGTGATCTTGGAGGAGATTATGCCATAAATTTGAGAAATTAACTATGAAATGGGAGAAGATTTAAGTAAACAAAGTAAAAATCGAGAAAGGAAAGAAAAGAGAAAGAATCAAAGCTAAATTAATAAAAGAAATTAAAACTAGATGAGCGGGACTTCGGCGCCGTTAAATGGTGTCGACGGGTGGTTTGGACGATGAAAATTAGGAAGAGACATTCTTGTGGGGTGTTGACTTCGATTTGTATGGGCTAATTGAGTTACTTTATAAAAATATGTACAACTTACTTTGATAAAAGTAGGCACACGGATTAATTGCTAAAATTAATAAGTACTGGAGTTTAAATTTAAAACAATAATAAGTATACTTTATCAGCATGCATAAATAAATTATAAATCTTTTTGATGAATAACGGAAGGATGAAGATATATTACCTTGACATTAGTCCCTTGGTGACTGTACTAGCCAACTTCTCACAGCTGTAAAGTCGCTGCAATTGTTTCTCTGCGCACACACAATTGTGTGAACAACGCAACAACCACTTTATGAGGAATGTCTTGTACCAGATATTTGCTTGCATCATCCAAGTGACATCACTTGGATATTATTAACATGAAGTAATAAAGAAAACACACACTTACACATCCGAGAATTAATCATGTTTCCTCTCAAGTGTGTTGCTATCTTGCAAGTGACTTCCAGGCGTCAAGAACAAAGAACAACATAACGAAGGAACAATTGCCAGTATTGTGTCATTATATGTCCTTAGTTGTATTGCACCTTTGTTAGAGTGATTTACTTGTAATTCCTACTTAGCTTAGTTAGAAGCATTGTGTAGGAAACCATTTGTAAAACCATAAACATTTTATTTGTATCTTAGCTAGAGTTAGTCGAGTTGTGAGCTTTGTAATAGAGTTATTACAAAGAGGCTTGTAATAGAGTTATTACAAGTGAGTGAATGATTAAGAGTTTAATTCCTAGATTACAATAGGTTTTAATCTAAAAGTAGCTCGGTTAGTGAAGTTGAAATCCTACGAGTGTAGGTCGTGATTTTTAATCCCGTGAGCTGGGAGTTTTCGACGTAAAACTCTGTTGTATCATTTACTTATCTCTTATTGTGTATATTCTGTGGGAACTGATAGAGAACCAGTTTCTCTATACCGTTTGATGAACCTCAAGTTTCTATCAATTGGTATCAGAGCAAGTTCTTTCTATCAGGCTAACACCTAGAAAGGATCCAAATGGCTGCTCCACCAAACTTTGAAGAAGGTCAATCAACCTACAGGCCACCAAGATTCAATGGACAGTACTATGGATAGTGGAAGACAAGGATGTATGATTTTATCATGGCCGAAGATTCAGAGCTCTGGGATATTATCTGCGATAGACCTTCGTCCCTATAAAGACCATTGACGAACCAGCAGTGACAGTTCCCGAGATAAGGAAGGAATACAACGATGCTGACCACAAAGATATAGAGAAGAACTTTCGAGCAAAAAGATCCTCGTCTGTGGTATTGGACCAGACGTATACAGCAGGATCTCTGCCTGTCAATCAGCCAAGGAGATCTGGGAAGCTCTCCAAACGGTACACGAAGGAACAACTCAAGTCAAGCAGTCGAAGATAGACATGCTCACCACTGAGTATGAACTTTTCAAGATGAAGGATGATGAATCTATTCAGGACATGCACACTCGATTCACCTCTATCATCAACGAGCTCCACTCTCTAGGAGAGATCATTCCAAGGAACAAACTTGTCAGAAAAATACTCAGTGTATTACCTAGTTCCAGGGAAAGTAAAGTAAGTGCTATCACAGAGGTAAAGAATCTGTAAAAATTGACAATTGATGAATTCATTAGAAATCTAAAGACCTATGAAATGAAGAAGAAGAAGAAGGACCATGAAAGAAGAGAGCCCAAAAAAGAGAAGAACCTGGTTCTCAAGGTAGACAATAATGATTCAAGTGGTGAGGATGCTGACATGGCATACCCGACGAAGCAATTTTAGAAAATGGTTCGGAGGAATGAAGGGATTCCAAAAAGGGGTAGCCCCAGCAAGCTAAGAGGGTATGAATTATGTCATAAATGTGGTAAGCCGGGACACTTCATCAAAGACTGTCCTCTCCTCAAGCAAGACAAGTACAACCACAATACAGACAAAACAGTCAAGAGGAACCCGGTTCCTGACAAAAGATTCAAGAGAAAAGAAGTCACTGACAATATTGTGAAACAAGCTCTTGCTGCATGGGGAGATTCTTCCAGCGAATCTGGAAAAGATGATGAACAAGGTGATACCTCCATGATGGCAGTTGAAAGTGAAGCAGCTGAATATGACTCTATCTTTGCCCTGATGGCAAAATCTAACGATGATGAAGATGCTGATGATGGTGATGATGAGGTAAACCTTTTAGACGTTCAAAAAAATTTGAAGTTTTACTCTCAGAAGAAGCTTATATCTTTGGCAAATATTTTAATTGATGCTTATCATAGTGTTATAAATAATAAAAATGCATTAACTGTGGAACTAGGAGAGGTAGAACATGAGAGAGATGATCTGGTAGTCGTAGTGATTGACCTAAAAGAAACCATCGAGGTTCTAAAGAAAGAAAAGGATGTTCTGGCTGAAAAACTTGAAAACGTAGAAAATGAGAGAGATGACATGTTGGTAGTTGTTATGGATCTAAAAGAAATAATAGAGGAACTAAAAAGGGGAAACAATTCTGGGAATATACAAAAGGGAAATGAAGTTGAAAGTGAGGCACACATTAAGCCTGAAAATGAACTCAAATATATGAAATCTAGTCTGTGTGCTGAACTTGAGAGAAACAGATAACTTCAAGAAGATCTAGGAAGAATTAATAATGACCTAGAAAAATCTCTTAAGTGGACCTGGTCCTCTGATGCAATCACCGCAATGTATAAGAACAACGAGGGGAACAGGCAGTGAATCGGGTTCCAAAAGGAAAAGACTCCTTACAATCCTCATAGCAAGTATGTTATTGTCCTTGATAACTGGTTTTGCACTCACTGTGGTAACACTGGGCATTTTAAAGAAACCTGTAAGGCTAGATTTCAGTCCCAATAGAAAAATAAAGTTTTTGCTGAAACAGTAACTACTACTAAAGAACCTGGTCCCTCAAATAAAAAACGTGTGATGCCTGCTTGGACAAGAAGAAGTTTGATTCACCCTTTTTCTCATTACAAGGGACCCAAACTTATTTGGATTCCTAAGTCTAATCCTTGATTTCATCATGCATGGAGGAGTGAAAGGAAGCACCCAAAGATGGTATATGTATAGTGGCTGCTCTAAGTATATGACTGGAAGCACTGATGATTTTCTTTCACTCAAAGCCCTGGAAGGAGGGAGTGTGTCCTTCGGCAATGGCAAAAAGGGATAAATTCTGGGAGTAGGAAAAATTGGGAAGACACTCACTCATTCAATTGAAAATATGTACTATGTGAATGGTTTGAAATACAGCCTACTGAGTGTCTCTCAAATCTATGACAAAGGAAACAAAGTGGAATTCTTATAAAAAACTTGCACAGTTACAAATCTTGCAACTGGTGAAGTGATTCTATTGGCAAAACTATTCAAGAATATCCGTGTTGCTGATTTTGAGTCTTTAAACAATGGGGATATTACATGCTTGAGTGTTGTTGATGACAATGCTGAATTGTGGCATAGAAGATTGGGACATGCAAGTTTTACATTACTGAACAAATTGGTCAAGAAAGACCTAGTTCGTGGGTTGCCTAAGTCAAGTTTCAAAGATCACAAGGTGTGTGATGCATGTGTAAAAGGAAAGTAAGTCAGGTCCTCCTTCAAGCCCAAAAAGGAAGTAAGCGCCTGAAGGCCACTTGATCTCCTCCATATGGATCTGTGTGGACCTATGGGGGGTGCCAAGTAGAGGAGGAAAGAAGTACATTTTTGTCATAGTGGATGACTACTCCATATTCACTTGGACTCTATTCCTCAGAACCAAGGATGAAACTTTTCCAGTGTTTGCTGCTTTTGTGAAGAAGATCCAAGTCACGATGAGCCATAATATTGTGAGTGTAAGATCTGATCACGACACATAATTTAACAACGCAAAATTCGACAAATTCTGTGCTGAAAATGGTATAAGTCATAATTTTTCAGCTTCAAGAACACCCCAACAAAATGGTGTTGTGGAGAGGAAAAATAGGCCTCTTGAAGACATGGCAATGACAATGCTGATTGATAGTGGTGTTGCAAAAAGTTTCCTTACTATCCATATCAAAGCCAAAAATTCGCTTTTCTCTCTTAAAGGAAATTCGTTTCTTCTCGTGTCCTCACTACAAATCTCAACTATGTCTCAAATTCCAAAAATTTCAAATGTCTTTAGTGTAGTCCCCACTGTGTCCTCTTCTAATGAAACACATGAACGAGAATTAGAGTTACCTCTGTCACCCAGTCCAAACCCCATACCAGATCAACAACCACCTATTACTTCCTTTCCAACACAATCGAGTTCTGGTTCTCACAGCTGTCGCAAAAATCAGAACCCCAAATGATTTGTTGCTGCAACCTCTCCTTCTGCCTCGCCGAAAAAAATGGCAGAAGGTGAAATAGTAGACGGAGATGAAGGTCAAGACGTTTCTAGTCAGAAGGTTGGGGAGAGTGATGAAGCCCAACATGATGTGGTTCATTGTAGTGAAGCCTCAGCAACGCCTATTTCAAGCTTTGATTTGAATATTTCCAATCCTACAGGTAATATTCCTCCTGTACCCTCTGACTCTACTTTGGGGGTAAATGAACAAGAAGCCATTGAGAACATATTATTAATCGCTGCAGAGGGAGGTTTGGTTGGTGGTTATGAGGGTGTTAATGAAACCATTGGGTCTCAGAGGGAAGGTGAAGGTCATCAGGAAGAGGGTAGGGAACTGGTGCCCCTTGAAAATCTGGAACCTGATAGTACTACTGGGGAAACAAATGAGGGACATGTTCCTTCAGCCCAAGGGGAGCCCTCTGCTCCTACTTGGGATGAAACTCTATGCTCTTCAAAAGAGCCCTGGGTCAGTACTGATCCTGCTCCCTCTCCTCACTTCGATGCTGAGCCGTTGAACTTTTTTATTCCTGAGATGAGATCTCTATCTGAAGAAGAAAATGAAAATAGTAAGGAAGACTATGATGATATGACTGTAGAAAGCTTCATTGCTTCTAGAAGTAGAAGAGCAGTTCCCAATGTGCTCAATCTTAAAAGACCCACTACTAGGCTACAAATGAAGGAAGCCCTTGAAACTGTTCTGAAGAAAAACAAAGAAGAGAAGAAAATGTGGAGGTTGATGAAAGGGGGAAAACTGGTGAATGAGGAAGAAGTGCATCCAGCACTTGTTGTTGATGTTGACGATGAAGAGGTGAATGTGGAATCTGCTTCCTTAATTCGTGAGTCCTCTAAGAAACCTGTGATTCCAAAACCCATGAGAGAACCATCTGTGAAAGCTGTGGAAGTTGAAAATATTGAGGTAGACAAGTCTGGTGAAAAGGTGTCTGAGAAGTTTGCAAAGAAAGAGAAAAGTGTGAGAAAGTCTGTGAAAAGGAAGGTTGGTGACAATGAGGAACCTGATTCCGGCAAGAAGGCCAAAGTAAGTGTGGGCAAAGATGAAAGCAGAGCAAACCTAAGAAAACAGAGGGTACTGTGGGGAAGAACATTTTCCCCTGACATTCTGGACATGACAGGGATGCGTCAACTAGTTGATATCTGTGAGTTTCAAAAGTGGACACACTTGTTCACAAATAAGAGCCCCAAGGTGTATGAGGAAGAAATGCGTAGCTTCTATGCAGACATGTTCACAGTGGAAGATGATAACATCTGATTGAAGGTGAATGCAATAGACTTTATGATGGACGAGGCTGTATTGGGGAACATTTTGGGTGTGCCTACTGAAGGGATCTCATCCATTGAGGGGACTTGTTCTCTAAATTTCAGAAGTGCCATTCTGAAGGATGATGTTGTGCAGCAAGGGGAATAGGTGCATAAGAAGGCCTTTCTTCCAGCGTATCAATTGATGTTCGAGATGGTGAACAAGGTCTTGCTTCCACTTGCAGAACGGTATTCTATTATGTCACAAGCAGACCTGTTCCTCATGGAAGCACTGGATGCCTACACCATTATCAATCGGCCAGGTCTCATGATCGATCATATGGAGAAAGTGCCAGATTTTAAGGATGGTAATTATGGGTTGCCCTACAGGTTCTTGCTCACTAAGGTGTTTAACTTCTTTAAAGTCTCTTTGGGAAAAGCATCAGTGGGAACTCACAAGCAGACCTTCTCAAAGACCACCTTGGAGGAATGTGAGTGAATTGATAAGAAGGGAGGGGTTGGCAGCAATTCCACTATCTCACAATTAATTGATGCTCAGAATGCTGCAAATAAAGAGATAAGGAGGTTGAAGGTGAGGAATGCCATTCTTGAAGGGCAGCTTAGTCAGGCCCAAGAGGCACATGGTTCCAACAGTGCACAAGGCACAGAGGTTGCCCGTCTGACCAAGGCAAATGCAGATCTCAGGAAACAGATTGAGGACCTGAGGGAGCGGCTGCTTAACGAGCAAGTGTCTACAAATGCTCAAATGGATATTCTCCTCAGAACCATTGCCTCTTCATCCCTGCCTCCCCCTTCTAGTGATCCTTAAACCAGTTCCCTTCCTAGTGCCCAGTGAAATGCTGTCTGTCCTACCCT
This sequence comes from Nicotiana otophora, assembly GCA_000715115.1. Lineage (NCBI taxonomy): Eukaryota > Viridiplantae > Streptophyta > Magnoliopsida > Solanales > Solanaceae > Nicotiana > Nicotiana otophora. The sequence goes on along the minus strand of AWOL01S0080863.1, from coordinate 28,977 downwards.
AGTTCTTTTTGTTGTTTTGTTGTTTATGGCTAGTACTTTTAAGTTGTTTTGATTTGTGAATGGCATAAACAGTGGTCCTACTACTTCTGTTCTCCTTTTGTTTTAAATTAATGAGCATCACCTTTTCTCTATGCATGTTATACTCTTATGCTCTGTTTTTAGCCATGTTTGTGTGCACACATGTGGCATGAGTTAACCATAATGGACTTCTTTTTGCTTATTACTTATGAATAATCTTTTTATGATGCCAAAAGGGGGAAAATTAATTGAGAGGGGTAACAGGTTCACAGGTTCAGGGGGAATACAGAAAATATTGTAAACATCAATCATGTCCTTAGGGGGGAACTACAATTCTAAGTTTGTCATCATCAAAAAGGGAAAAATTGATAAGTTATGTGTCTTTTTATATTTTGACGATCTAACAAACTTTATGTTAAGAACTAGATAGGGAACCTGTTATACATCCTCAAGGTGCCAAAGCATAACAAATCTCAAATCGGGTACAAGTTCCAACAACTAGAGTCAAAGAGACTACAGAGGGAACAGATGGACATTAGTTCCCTTGTTGACTGTACCAGTCAACTTCTCACAGCTGTAAAGTCGCTGCAATTGTTCTTCTACGCACATGCAACAGTATGAACAGTGCAACAACCACTTTATGGGAAATGTCTTGTACCGGATATTTTCTTGCATCATCCAAGTGACATCACTTGGATATTATTAACATGAAGCAATAAAGAAAACACACACTTGCACATCCGAGAATTAATCAAGTTTTCTCTTAAGTTTGTTGCTATCTTGCAAGTGACTTCCAGGCATCAAGAACAAAGGACCAGTTTCCAGCATTGTGTCATTATATGTCCTTAGTTGTGTTGCACCTTTGTTAGAGTGATTTACTTGTAATTCTTACTTAGCTTAGCTAGAAGCATTATGTAGGAAACTATTTGTAAAATCATAAATATTGTGTTTGTGTCTTGGCTAGAGTTAGTCGAGTTATGAGCTTTGTAATAGAGTTATTACAATTGAGTGAGTGATTAAGAGTTTAATTCCTAGGTTACAATAGGTTGTAATCTAAAAGTTGCTCCGTTAGTGAAGTTGAAATCCTACGAGTGTACGTCGTGATTTTTATTCCCGTGAACTGGGAGATTTCCATGTAAAACTCTGTTGTGTCATTTGCTTATCTCTTATTGTGTGTATTTTGTGAGAACTGATAGAGAACCAGTTTCTCTATACAGTTTGGTGGACCTTAAGTTTCTATCAACTATGAAATAGGAGAAGATTTAAGGAAACTAAGTAAAAATTGAGAAAGGAAAGAAAAGAGAAAGAATCAAAACTAAATTAATAAAAGAAATTAAAACAAGATGAGCGGGACTTCGGTGCCGTTAAATGGTGTTGACGGGTGGTGTGGACGATGAGAATTAGGAAGATACATTGTTGTGGGGTGTTGACTTCGGTTTGTATGGGCTAATTGAGTTACTTTATAAAAATATGTACAACTTACTTTGATAAAAGTAGGCACAAGGATTAATTGCTAAAATTGAGAAGTATTAGAGTTTAAATTAAAAATAATTATAAGTATACTTTATTAGCATGCATAAATAAATTATAAATCTTTTTGATTAATAACGGAAGGATGAAGATATATTACCTTGAGATGATTTCTAAAAAAAAGGAGTAAAAACAATATTCAAAGAGGAATTTTATGGTATATTTTGAAATGAGAATAAATACATGAATTAAATAACAATAATCTTAATGAAAGGTATTAATTATAATAATAATAATAATAATAATAATAATAATAATAATAATAATAATGTTGTAGTACTTGTAATAATACATACAAAAAATGCTATAATATTATTACGACTCTTACATATAATAGTAGCTCATTAAAATACTATGGAGTAAGGACGGATAAAATTGGGTGTCAACATTACTTTTCATCATTTTGGACGAACTCCTTAATACTTTTCTCATGAATAAATGTAACGTCTCTAGAATCAAGAGGTAAATCTTTATTGGGTAGATGAAACCTCCACCACTAGCGTAAACTTATCAAGAATAATTTTTTAGATGGTACATTGAGTATATTCGTTCATGATTTAAATAAATAGACCACTTTTGTGGATCCTATTTGTTAATCATAACTCTCAATCCATGCATTATTATAATCTTACTTAAGAATTTTCAATGATTCCAAATAAATAAATCATCTCAGTGATAATCATTAATCACAAATTCTTAATTTTTAATATTATATACACATGAGGAGATAATATAACTGTATGATATAATCTTAGGTGTTTAAAAAATCAAGAACTTTTCAATGATTCAAAGTAAATAAGTCACCGTGATGACAACAACTAATTAATCATAAGTTCTTTCAAGATATGTACTATTAAACACGTGAAGATCCATATCTTCTCACAATAAAATAATGCTCATATAACTTTAAAAGACAAAAGAATGCCTTTATGTTTGCAACAGTAAAACGTTGCAGCAACCAAATAAGGTTATCAAGAGTAGGGGTGGGCATAATATCGGCCGAATAGAAAAAACTGATCGAATCGTAAATTTTAATTTTTCGATGTCGATTTAATCGGTTATTCGATCGGTGTGCAGTTTATAAATTATTAAATTTTAATTTTTCGGTGCGGTTACCAATTTTGATGTTTCGATTTTCGATTAAACCGAAAAACCGATCTTGTATTGAACTAAAATAGTAGCTAGAGTTTTAGCTAAACTCTGCTGTGACTTCGCTGCGAGTTTTAAGGTTGACTGCCTATCCAGGTTATGATGATCACAGCTGTATTGTTGATGCCCCAAACTATTTGCTCTTAGTGTTCTGTTTGAGCAATAGACTTTAAGTTCTGATTTTTCAGTTATAACATATTGATCTCCAGTAACAGTAGAGCTATCATACCTTTTACATTTTTAACAAGGAAAACTTAGATAATCTCTAATCGTTGATACTTGAACTGTGTTTGCTTATCTTCTTGTTTGAAGTATTCATCAGTTTTGATTATTTGATGAATTTGGTTTCTTTTGAGTTGGAAAGTTGCAATAGAGATCCCTATGAAAAAATATGGCTTGTCTCATTCAATAAATACCTTTTAACATGATGATACATACATTTGCATTTGCTGGAATGGATATGCAAGTGCACATGCTTTTCTACTTGCAGAAAGCTAGTGTTGACTTATTAAATAATCCATGTTGCTCTACATTTATGTAATTAATAATGGTACAAATTCAATTCTTGTAGCTATCGATGTTGTTTATCAGGTTAATAACAGTGTTTCGAGAGTACCAGACTGTTAATTAGAAACAGTGAAAGAATTTGTTACAATTAAAGATCCGTAGTCTACATCGGATATAAAAATCTTAAAACTGTTAATAACCGAAAAGCTAAACCGAAAATAACCGAACCAAACCTTGAAAAAACCGCACTGAACCGTAAATACTTTGGTTTGGTTTGGTTATTAATATTACAAAACCGAAAACCGATAAACCGAACCGTACTTTCATAATAACCGACCAACGCTCATCCCTGATCAAGAGTCTTAACACTTCTGACCTTAGAAAACTAAAATAGTTTCTCTTCTAGGCCCCAACCGTAACTTGAAAATCCCAGCGGCAACCGTAACGCTGCCACACTCCAATACCCAACTAAGAGGAATTAGGTTAGCTTTTTTCACACTGGACTTTTAATTTTTTAAAAAAGTTGATAGCACACAAAAAATGATGCGACTTGGCAATTCATCAAACAACACATCAGGCCAAGAATCTTGCCATGTATCGGTGTCAGCATTGTTTCGTCCACCATCACAATTATTAATTAAGATGAAGCAGTTTCCATAGATACACTACTCCGATCGTTTCTTTCTTTTGTTCGAACCAGTCATCACAAGAAAAAACCTTAATTTCAAGACAAATTATATGTCTTCAACTACGACGGCAGAAAAAACGCAACAAACTTTTAAACTTTGCACACGATTTTCCAACAGGACCGTAAATCATGAAACATACGTATAATCAAACATGTACACATAATCTATGTTATCTATTTAGATGCAAGCAGGTTCTAATACCAATTGATGAAAAATAGGTATAAACAGCGGAAACAAATAGCCAGGATCACTTGCATGTAATATAGACAATACATAATCATAGATTTTAATCAAATATAAAATCGATATTTATCTCTTGAAGCGTGACTGCAATCGCGAAAAGAGCCTTCAAGTACGAGCGAAAACCATCCACAAGATCATCCTCTAGTTCCATAGTCTTCTGCTGTGTGTCCCGAATAATGCCATTCTGCTGTGTGTCCCGAATAATGCCCGAAATTGGCGAAACTCGTGTGGGCGAGTTTCTCCTAGGAAAACCATGTAGCAAAAACCATAGTCTCCTTATAGAATAAGATCCCTTTATATACACACAAGTTTTAGGGTTTAAAACCTTTTTTGCTAAACCTGTTGGGTCTTCCTTTTCCACCAAGAAATAGAATTCCATTTAATTCCTAATTATTCAGGCACAACAGAGACCACAATATTTAATTAGCGAGGCTTCCTATTATAGACTTAATTTCAAATATTCGAATTAATACTACCATAATAAATTAAGAATTATTCCATTAAAAATTCGTAACTGCACTCCTCAGTTCAATTTCGAAATTCTTCCATTAAACCTTATTTAACTCCCCCTGTTAAGATTCAGATACTAATCAAATAAATTAAATTACTGACAATTTAATTCATTAATTATTTTCTTTAGACTTTCACTTAACTTATTTCATGTGACGGATACAAAATCCACCAGCAGGGTTTACACATTAAAACTTAAAAACTTTCATAAAAGTGTATCATCAATCTCTAGACCGAGACATGGATTCCATCAACTAACTATTACTTTGCCAATGTATATCATCATTGTCCAATTTACCAAGTATATTGACCCACAAAAGAATCTCTCCTTTTAATAAATCAAAACAATAAATAATATACACAACTAATAATAATTATATTAAGATTAAGAGTATAAGTACGTTTAATGGCTAGAGAAGTTATTTTATTAAGTCAGTATAAAATACTTATCCCTACTTGGTCCGTTCAATACATACAAAATATACTAGCATAAGAAGTCGGAATTAAACCACTCCGATAATCAAGATAAATTATATTTAATCTTGTGCTATAATCATTCCTGATGATTTGTCCAATTCCATCATTAGATTGTGAATATAATCTTTATACTTATAAGAACCGATGATTTAATCTTCTGTGTATAAGCTAAACTCTATACACTAAATCATCTATTATATAAGTAAAGGTCGCATAGAACATATGATCTATTTAAATCTTTATTAAAATTAAATAAACAATTATTCCATAATAAATACTATATCCAAACCAAATCCATAGTTAATAGTATATATCCCAACAATCTCCCACTTAGACTTTTAACCATGATAATGAAGTATTAGGATATACTATATCTAAATGCATGGTTAATAGTATATACCCTAACATTGTGGGTACTTGTATCTAAAATGAATCATGATGCTCATGTTCTATTAACATACTATAATGTAGTCTAAGCTTTGGTTGATTCGTGAGACAAGATATATAGGTGCCCACCAGAGGACTTTGGCAGTGGTCCAACAACATTCAATCCCCAAGCGTCAAACGGCCAGGAAGCTACAGTCGGGTGCAATACTTCAGGAGGTTGATGAATAAAATTCGCATGGAATTGACAAGCCTTGTATCTTTGAGCGTAGTCCAAGCAATCTTTTACCATCGTTGGCCAATAATATCCCATCCTTTTTATATGGAAGTGGAGCTTTGGTCCAGATTGGTGTGACCCACATACCCCAGAATGTGCCTCTTGCAAAGCTTGGAGTGCTTCTTCTTCCCTAAGCATCGCAAGAGTACTCCCTCGAATGACCTTATGTATAGAGTTTCTTTGTAGTAAAGGAAGCGAGGTGCACGACGACGGATTTCAGTCCTTCTCCTCGGATTTTCTGGAAGTATCCCATATCAGAAGTAGTCGATAATGGGTTGTCGCCATTCTTCTTTCTCAACTTCATAAACAACGACAAGATGCTTGAGTTCATTTTCTTTACCTTCAGCCTCATTTGGTGGCGATACTACCCAGTTTTGGCAGACAGTAACTTGCGCTTGATCAGGCAGGGTTAACGACGAAGCTAGGGCAGCTAAAACATTAACCTTATTATTTTCTTTCCTTGGCACATGCTGAATAGTCACATCACCGAGCCACCCCATTAATTTTTTAGCGTAATCATGATATGGGCATAGTTCAGGCTTCTTGACCTTGTAACTACCTAAAAGCTGATTGACCATTAACTGGGAGTCACCAAAGACTTGCAATTGCAATTGCTTCATATCAACGGCCATTTCAAGCCCAAGTATTAATGCTTCATAATCAGCAACATTGTTGGAACAAAGTTGTGTCAAGGTGAAGGAGTAGAGCAGGACTTCACCCTAGGAAGTGACAAATACTACGCCAGCACCAGCTCATCCACGATGCACAACACCATCAAAGTACATCTTCCATGGAGGTTGAACTTCAACGACCATTGCATCCTCATCAGGTAGTTCGTCAGTTAGTTCCCAGTCATCAGGTATCGGATGATCTGCCAAGAAGTCTGCCAATGCTTGTCCTTTTACAGCCTTTTGAGGGATGTACAAAATCTGAAATTGTTAAAATTGGAGGTACCATCTCGCTAGTCGATCACTAAGGACAGGTTTTAACATCATGAATTTGATGGGATTTGCTCTAGAAACCAAACGAACGACATGATCTTGAAAGTAGTGCTTCAACTTTTGGATTGGGAAGGCTAGCGCCAAACATAACTTTTCAATTGGCGAATAATTCAGCTCATTTGGTGTCATCATCCTGCTCAAGTAGTAAAGGAAGTTTTCTTTCCCTTCACTAGTTTCTTGGGCCAACATCGCTCCAACAGACCTTTCTTGTGCTGAAATATATTGTATCAACGGCTTTCCAAGTATAGGGGCTGCCAAAACTGGAGGCTTCATCAAGTATGATTTAATACTCTCAAAGGCATTGCTACACGCTTGGTCCCATTTGAAAGGGACACCTTTCTTTATAAGGCGACTGAATGGTTGGCACCTCCCAGATAGGTTTGAGATGAATCTCCTAAGGTACGCTAACTTTCCTTGCAGACTTTTCAATTCGTGAATATCCCGAGGCTCATGCATTTTCAAGATTGCATCTACTTTGACTTGATCAATTTCAGTCCCTCGATGTCGAACATGAAACCAAGGAACTTTCCGGAAGTAACTCCAAAGGCGCATTTCAATGGATTCATCCTAAGTTGGTATCTCCGGAGCAACTTAAACACCATTCTCAAGTCTTTCAAGTGGTAGCCCTTCTCTCTAGATTTTACCACCAAGTCGTCAACATAGCATTCGACATTCTTGTGGAGAAGATCGTCAGAAATATTATGCATAGCCCTTTGGTAAGTAGCACCAGTATTCTTCAAGACAAAAGGCATTACCTTGTAGCAATAAATACCCTTGGGGGTGCGGAATGCAGTAAGCTCTTCATCTTTTGGTGCCATGCGAATTTGGTTATAGCCCGACGAAGCGTTCATGAAAGACATTGGCTCGTAACCAGTAGTAGCATCGATCACCAGCTCTGGAATAGGGAGCGGGAATTCATCATTGGGACACACATTGATGAGATCCCTGAAGTCAATGCATACTCAAATATGGCCATTCTTCTTCCTTACAGGGACAATACTTGAAACCCATGTTGGGTATTTAACTTCCCGAATAAATCCAGCTTCAATGAATTTATTAACTTTGGTTTCGATCAAGGGAACCAAGTCCGGCGTAAAGTGCCTTTGAGCTTGCTTAACAAGACGAGCTCCATTCTTGACTGCAAGGTAATAGACTGCTACTTTAGTGTCCAAGCCAGGCATTTCTTTGTAACTCCAAGCAAAGTTATCCCTAAACTCCTTGAGTAACTCAATATACGTGATTTCTTCATCAACTTCTAGTAACGCACTTAGGTAGGTGGGTCTTGGTTCTTCATCAGTGCCAAGGTTAACTTCTTTTAAGGCATCAATCGTTGCTTTCACCCCTTCTTCAAGTTCCAGCGGAGTATCTTTTGCATCTTTATCTTCTTGAGGGTCTCTATCATTGAAGGATATGTGATAACACGGTGAAATATCCTCCAATTCTGCATTATCCTCCATTGAAGATGGAACACCATTTTCGCCTTGTACAGTAACATGATACGAAGAACCCACACTTTCTTCATCTTCATCACGTTCCTTAGTGTAGACGACAGTATATGGCTTTACCTTCAGTACTTCTTTACATTAAATCACAAGTTTTATTTGTCGCCTCATTCTAGAAGGAACCAAACTTTGGAAATCCTTAGAGATCTTTTGGAGTTTGGGCAAAGCGGGTATTCTTATGCTTTGAAAATTTCTCTGAAACTTGTTCCCCTTCTTTAATGGACCCAATCTCTCAAACACGGAAGTCCTCACAGTTGATTTTCCAAGTCGATCAAAGACAGAAGGCTTGTTAGAAGCGGCAGATTCATCTTCTACAGTGATATAATTGATGCTCGCCCTTCTTATGGAGATGCGCACTGGTGATGGTTGCTTGTATCCCAAACCTTCACGTGGTTGTCTCGTCGTAGTTTCTGATGGTAGCTTCCCTAACTTTGACGGCTCATTAGGATTGTATCTAGCTTTTGCAAGTAGCCTGTAAGCGTTAGGATCAAAACCTTCATCTGTTCGCTTTATAGGGAGTGCCACATTCTGCAAACGATTTTGGGCCACAAACCCTGCAAGCGGCGATTGTTGCAAATTATTCGTGATACAAAATAAATTGCAACCACAATATAAATATGAAGAAACATAATTTTATTGATAAAATGATGCGGGCACAATTCTGCTTGCTCCCTTGATTGTTCTTTCTAGATCGTTCTCCGTGATTCGAGGGCTTAACCAGCGTATTTCTCGAACGTGGAATGATGCGAACTTCCTTAGGATGTATTTGATCTCCATGAAAAGGAAGAACATCCGTTGATCACTTCGGCGGCTTTGAGAAAGACAATATTTGATGTCTTTGATCACTTTGTGAATATTCCATGAATTTTTATGAAATTTCGAGATCGTATATGTGATCTTTTTGTGCACTATGGGATTGCTGAGATCATCTTTGAAGAACATATGTAGCCTTATTTATAGGCATGAATTAGGGTTTGGGCGGAGTGTCCACCAAGTAACCCTAATAGACTCCTAATATTTCAAAAGTCGTCTTGAATTTCAGATTTATCTTGATCTGCTAAAATTGTAGTGTCTACAAATGCCCTCTACTTCAAGGTTTGTCGAGGTGTGGGCTTGCTAAAACTTAAAGACGAGACTTGAAGTACCCGACCATCACAACAGATAATCTTGAAACTTGTAGTTTTTGATTTGCAGGAGGAAGAGATGAAGGGCAGAACTGTCCCACTAGGCGTGCCAGAATTTGTAGACAATAAATTTGCGTCGAAAAAATAAAATCAAGACCGAAAAAATTACAACAATCGTAGTATTTGATTTCAAATAATTTGAGTGTACAATCTCTATGAATGTTCTGATTTTTCTTTCCAATAGTAAATAAATTCAAGGGCACTTTAGCTTGATCTTGAATATGTAGTTGTTGCCACGAACGATAATTTTGAATTCAACCAGCACGAACTTTGATTTGAACTCGTACTCCTTGAATCTTGACTTGTTCTTCGTTCTTGAGCTTGAACTTGATTTCTTGAACTTGAAATTGATTGCTTGAAGCTTGAAACTTGTAGAGAAATTTGCAGCGTTTGATCCACGAGCTCTTTCTTGCTTCTTGTTATAACTTCTGGTCTCTTTTCTGGGTTATGAAAACTCATATTTATAGTTGTGGGAGGGAAGAGTTATGATAAGAACGAACTCTTTCCGACCAATCAAATTGAAGTGTGACAAGGCCGCATTTGATTGGCCAGAACATGTCACTTGCACAGGTGGTGCGATTTCATTGGCCATTTAATTTGGCTTGGTATGCCTTGTCATTTTGACATGTGACACGATCCTATTGGCTCTTTCGTTTGACTTGGCGTGCCATGTCATTTGACACGTGGTACCAAACTGGGCATCTAGGAAGATGGCATCTTGGGCTTAATGAAGTGGGCTCATCATTTTAGCCCAATGGATTAAGACTTATTTATTTAATCCATATATGTTGGACTTATAAAATTAATCCAATTATACTAGCCCAATAAATTTATTTGTACTGATATCTTGAAGTTAAAATATAGTCCAAATTATTTTACGGATTTAATTCTAATAAAATTTATATGCCTACAAATGACTCTCGTCTCAGCGGGTGAAAGACCTTAGAAAAGATTTACTTTTGTTACTTAATTGAGATGTAGTTAACTATCAGGCTATCCAATTAGGTCTGATCTCTTAAATCTTTTGAATGTTTAAAATAGACCGTATCGACAAAATGAGGTTCCATTCAGCATCTAGGGTTTATTAATCTGTTGACCAGACCCTTTCATTTTTTTTTTTTCATTTTTCTTCTTTTTTTAATAGGAAAAATTACTGTTCAGTGTTAAGATTTAGTTAAGTTTGAAGTTTAAGATGCTGGTAACAAGTGGAATACAGTTTGTTTTTGTTTAATCGTAATGTTACAGATAATTATTGGCACTCAAAATAGTGCTCATCTTCATCGTCCAGTGAAATCAAAGTCCACTTACAACGATCTATAAAATTTTGAAAACTATTTCTAAGTTCGAAGCTTTGTGGATTAATTAATCAATGATCCCTATCTCTCTTCTTTTATATTTTTTATTTGTCATCCGGTGACCGAATTTGATTTGGTACCCAAATAAACTGGATTCGCATTGCATAAGGCCCACAAAAAAAAAAGCGCTTTCTTTAAAATAAAATTTATTCCTATAACTCGAACCTTAAACATTTTGTTAAGAATAAAGAGATATCCATCCCACCCCAATTGCGGGTATTCCTAACTATCTTTTTCAACTGATGTTACATTCATTGGCGGAGGTAGAATATCGGGATCGGGTTCGGCCGAATCCAATAACTTTGATTTGATCCCTGTGTTTGTCTTACAAAATTTATTAAATATATATAAATGATTAATTTATACCTCAATAACTTTTAACGATTAGAATTTCGAACCCATAAGCTTGAAATTCTGACTCCACTAACAACTTCAAGTCATTTTCAGATCATATAGTCTGACGTGCAACACATGGGGCTGATATAATGACAAATGTTTTGTAATTTGTGGTCAATTCGTAATTTTCAAATGCCGATACTTATCTTGTCTGGTCATAAACAGTATTCAAATATTTCGAAGTGAGTTTCAATTTTTATCCAGTAACATTTTATAAAAATAATTTAACATAATCAATTAAATTAAAATGTCAATAGTAACTAAAAATAGATGGCAAGATATATAACGGAACTGTTGAAAAAACAAATATATATATATAACGGAACTGGTGTAAAAATTATTTACTGTGTCACTAGATATAAATTTAATAGTATCTTTTCTGACGACCTCATATGTTCGCACTGATTTTAAAAGAACAAATTAAAGGGTAACTCATAAGTGGCAAAAATCTGATTTCATAATCATAATTATCCACACAGACACACGCCTTTCCCTTTATAATTTATATGGCTATATAGAATTAAGGGCTTTGTACATAAAAAAAAAATTTATTATGAAAATAATTATATTGTGATTGTTCATTTATTATTCCGCTATAGATAATCTTCCTGAAGAAGATTATCCATTTAGTACTCTGTTGAAGTTTATCTACAAGCGGCTGATGCAAGCAGGTTGCAAGCAGCTCAATGAAATGATTTGCAGCAACTTCTTATTAAACATGCAGGTTGCAAGCAGCTCATGCTGACAGCTTACAAGCAGCTAAAGAAAAGCCTTGCAGCTGCTTCCTGAAAAGCCTCGCAGTTACTTCCTTTCTTCTATAAATAGAGGAGTTTTCAGTTCATTATGTACGTAACTTTGAAAGTTGAATAAAATATCAATCTCCCTCTATACTTGTCTTCAGTTTATTTCTTTTATAGTCTTTATTTTATAACACGTTATCAGCACGAGACTCTGCCATTTTGAGCACTTGCATCGAATTTGATTTCTATTTCAGTGTTCATCTTCGATGTAAGACGACACTCTTATGTCCGTGGTCAGATCTTATTCATTCTGAGCATCATAAGACATATTATATCCTTGAGGTGGTGAGTTTTTCTTCTTGGTAGCAGTGATGTGGATATCACTTACATATGAAGTGACCAAATTTGCGTAATTTAATTTTAGCATTTTGCTTATATTTTAATATCTTTATCATCGCTTGCTTGGTTATATGTTACGTATACATTATCTATTTTGGTATTTATTTTCATCCTTATTATCTTAATAAAGGATTACAAAGTGGATAACATTGTTAGATCCACTTAAACTCCAGCAGAGTTTGCAAGAAATATACAACCACCAGAATTAGTTATGTTTCGTATATCTCATTGTAACTAAATTTTGTTAACCACCAGAAATGGTATATGCCTATGACCACCAGAAGTGATAAATTAGGCTTTCCGTGGTTAAAATTAAAGATAAGCTAAAGAAATATTCTCTATATTACATGCACGCCTCGATTTGCTCCTGAAGTAGTAAATATTCTAAAAGAGGTTGAAGCATCACAATTTGATGTGATTAATGCGCGTTCAGATAATTATGTTCGATTTCCTGAAGGATGAGAATTTTTGATAAATATTAATCTATTCCCTGAAGTGAATGTGATAATATTAATAATGTCGTAAATATGAACGCGCTCTTGTTGTAAATATATTACAAATCACCTCCAAAAGAGTTAATATGATTGAGAGAATATATACTCAATATTTCGTATTTTAAATTTTCTCCTGAAGAAGTAACACAATTGAAATTTCCTCCCGAAGTAGGAAAATATTTTGAAGCAGTATCTTTATGTGCTTAAACAAAATAATGAGCTATTCAAAGTTATTTTTGAAGCACATTTTTATTCCTTGGAGTGAATGGAGAAATACCACAACTCACCTCCTGAAGAGGTAGAATAATAGAGGATATAAATATTATTTTTGTAGCATAAAGATCATTGCCACACGTATTTGTTGTACGTAAAACATCTTGGATAATTTTATTAAGTATCATTCTAAGACAAAAGCATTCTTGTAGAATGCTTTCTACTACAACCACATTAATATATTATGGTTAGTTATTGAGTTCCCCGAAAGAAATAACAACTCGTGTGTCTTTCCTTAAAAGATGCAATGACTATGTGGTTACCGTATTGATACAAAATATTCAGATGTTAATGATATTTCTCCTTGAAGGAGATATTTGTCACAAAGTTAGTGGTAGAAATATTAAAATTCTTAATTTTCGTCATTTATAAATTTAGAATTAGCTTTATATTGTTCATTTGATTATGATTTTCTCTCATGACATCAGAAGTGTCTGAGCAATATTTCGTAGTACAACAAAAGCTCCTGAAGAGCTAACTGTTTGTCTAGAAGACACATAACACAAGTAGTATCTGAATAATATTTGATTGAGGACAATAAATAGAAGGCTCCCGAAGAGCTTATTTGTCATTATTGCGGTCAAAACATATGTTATGATAAACCGAAGTTTACTAATATATATGACTATCATACTGAGACTACAAATGATTGAAATATTAAAAATCTTTATGTTTTCACAATCATATGGGGTAAATATGTATGTGAGAAGATATCTACCTTATTCTTCAAATTTGTACTACATCATGTATCATAATATACCAGAAGTTTACTAATGCAAAAGCAGTCACAACAAATCAAAAATTTACTGATACAAAAGAAGCCACAGTAAATCAGAAGTTTACTGATGCAAAAGTTTATGCCATAGTAAATCAGAAGTTTACTTAGAGATAGCACATGCCATGATAAACTTGAAGTTTTCATTTGCCATTTTTAAATGAACTATTTGAGAATTCAGATAAGCATACACTGAAGAACTAGAAGATTCTTCAAAAATTCTCTTGTGTTGCTTGTACTCATAATAACTTGATTATACCAGCTAAAGTTTGGACTAAAATTCCCGAATTCTGGAATATATAAAAGGTGAATATGAGCTCATTCACCTATCATGCGAACCACTTATAGATGCATATATAATATGGTTACATGTATGTTTATTGTCAACCTGCAGTTTGGCATTTGAAATTGTCTTTCTCAATTAAGAGCATAATTTTCAGATTATGAAATCAAGATAGTTCATCTTGATGATGCTGGTTTATATCCAAGCTAGTTTAGCATTGAATACCTTCTATTAATGGCTAAACAATTGCTTATGAGAACATAGCCTCATGTGTTGGTGTAAGATTTTCTAAATTGCATACATCAGCACTTGTATGCATAGACCAACAAAATATGATAAGTCCTCCCCTCACAATTGGTTTAGGATCAAAAACCAAATATTTTTACTATCTAATAACTTTTGATGTGTGGTATATGATTAATTTCTCTATCACAATGCACAAAGATATGTTTCCCAAAGAAGATTGGGGATATGAGTTAGTTTTTCTAACATTTGGGGGATAGAATAAAATAGCTGAAAAATATGCTATATGAATCGAATTATCATTAATATGATCATCGCTTAGAAGATAATTCAAGTCAAATGACAGAAGCATTTGCTGATCCAAAATTAAATATCATATTTCAACTGCAAATGTTCTTATTAAAATTAAAAGTCCCTGAAGGATAGCGTTTACTGTAAGCATGAAGCGTGGTAGACCAATCGGTTCCAAAGGTAACAATCCTTGAAAAGATTAAGAGCAAATGATCAAAATGATCATAATAAGGAGGAAATAAGCTCTGGAAGAGCCCACGACATAATATTTCATGAAACTCCAGAAGAAATTCAGGTACCTGAAAATAAAGAAAGTGATGAGATCTCAACAAGTTATGTCACTTGCGAACTGATACGAAATGATCGTCGACGATATATTTGATACAATATAGTGCACAATATTGTAAAAGATTGTGAGGATCGGACCTGTAGTCCAGACACCTGAAGATGTCATGCCATTTAAATGTAAGTCATAACCTATATGACTCATTTGATTAATTCTTTATGTAAAGATCCCTGAAGGACTTAAAATGCTAGAAGCATATAATTCAAAGTCTCGAGAAATGTACTCAATCAGATTATAAAAATCATCGTATGTTTTAAAACAATTAAGGTGCATGTGGTATAATCGCCACACTGAATTGATGAATGAAAGTTATATAAATAATGGCATTTGTCCATGCATTTTTACAAAGAAAACAACATCAGAGTTTATTATACTTGTTGTTTATGTTAATACCATAAATCACATAGGAACTCCAGAAGAGCTCCAAAGGGAAAAACTTTGTTTTAGTCTGCAAATTGAATATTTAGCAGACAAGATCTTTATCCATCAATCTATCTATACAGAAAATATCTTAAAATGCTTTTACACGGACAAAGCGCACCCATTGAGTACACCAATGATTGTTCGATCACTTGAAGTGAATAAAGACCCGTTCCGACCTTCAAAAAAGGATGAGGAACTCTTTGGTTCTGAAACACCATATCTCAATGCAATTGGTGCACTTATGTATCTTGCTAATGTTACAAGGCCTGACATAGCATTTTATGTTAATTTACTAGCAAGATATAGTTCTTCTCCTACACAGAGACATTGGAATGGGATTAAGCATATATTGCGATATTTAAAGGGAACTCTTGATATGGGTTTGTTTTATGCTAACAAAGGTAGTGCAGATCTTGTTGATTATGCAGATGCAGGTCATTTATCTGATCCCCATAAAACTCGATCTTAAATCGGGTACGTGTTTATATGTGGAGGTACTATCATATCTTGGCGCTCCACAAAGCAATCTATTGTTGCTACTTCTTCAAATCATGCTGCGATAATAGCTATTCATGAAGCAAGTAGAGAATACATATCGTTGAGATCAGTGATTCATTTCATTCGAGAAAAATGTAGTTTGGAATGTGATAAAAGATCCACAATTTTATACGAAGACAATGCTGCATGCATAGTCCAATTGAAGGGAGGATTTATAAAAGGAGATAGAACGAAGCACATTTCACCAAAATTATTCTNTGCATGCATAGCCCAATTGAAGGGAGGATTTATAAAAGGAGATAGAACAAAGCACATTTCACCAAAATTATTCTACACACACGATCTTCAGAAAAATGGTGACATTGATGTGTAACAAATCCGTTTAAGTGACAATCCAGCAGATTTATTCACTAAATCTTTACCAACTTCAACTTTTGAGAAGATGGTATACAAGATTGAAATGCAAAGACTTAAATATTTGAAACAAGGTTTTCATCAGGGGGAGTAAAATACGCGATGTACTCTTTTTTCCTTACTGAGATTTTTTCCCACAGGGTTTTCCTTATAAGGTTTTTAATGAGGCAGCTAGCAATGCGTATTACTAAATATGTGTACTCTTTTTCCTTCACTAGGATTTTTTTCCACAGGGTTTTTTCCTAGTAAGGTTTTAATGAGCCACATTATCTTTTAATGAACATCCAAGGGGGAGTGTTATGAAAATAATTATATTGTGGATGTTCATTTATTACTCCGCTATAGATAATCTTCCTCAAGAAGATTATCCATTTAGTACTCTGTTGAAATTTATCTACAAGCAGCTGATGCAGGCAGGTTGCAAGCAGCTCATGCAGACAGCTTACAAGTAGCTAAAGAAAAGCCTTGCAACTGTTTCCTGAAAAGCCTCGCAGCTGCTTCCTTTCTTCTATAAATAGAGGAGTTTTCAGTTCATTATGTACATAACTTTGAAAGTTGAATAAAATATCAATCTCCTCTATACTTGTCTTCAGTTTATTTCTTTTATAATATTTATTTTATAACAAAATATACTTTTTTCCGAATTTTTTTTCTTTTTTTTGGAATCAGTGTTACACCATAAAAATTACAAATTTGTTGAATTTCGAAATTTTTCAAAAATTTGAAAAACTCCAAACTATTTTTCAAAACTCACTTCAGATCAGTCATAAAAATTCAAAACAACTCCAATTGTATTCATGTCTAAGCACAACTCTAATTTTCAAATACCATTTTCACTTGAAATTTTTCTCACTCTTTATTGGAATTTCACATTCTTATGTCTAAACGCCAACTAAGACATCAACAAAAAGGGGGGGGGGGGGGTTCACCTCGGTTGAATTTAAATTTTACGACAATATTCCACATTACTAATTATTTTCCCAATTCTAAGTTCTAGTAATTGACAATCAATGAAAAATAAAAAGAATATTTATAAAGAAACAAAACTGATGATCAGGGTTTACTTGGGAATAGGGGCAAATGTTGAAGGATAAGACTAAGAGAACAAAAAAAGGCTTCCCCGACAAAATTCCAAACATTATTCCAACCTCAGCCATTTTGCACATTATTCTACGAATTATCTTATTGTAGACAGAATTAGCCGTTTTTATTCAATATTTGGGAGAATAAGAATTTAATATGCGGCGCCAATTACTTTGGATCACCTTTTAAGTCTACTGTGTTACTTTTACTAAATTCTTTCTTTTTTATTACCCTTTTTCACTTTCCACTTGGTAAGTGCCCTAAGCTAGACATCAAGTCTTTCTCATTTGTGAGCCACAAAATTGAAGAATAGGTCAGTTGATGATTATTCTATCCTTCAATTTGTTGTGCATCATCATCTTTTTATATCTCAAAATTTCATATTCTATACGAAAGATTGCATATAGATGTTCGTAACACACAGTGAAAGACAATAACAATTTTATGCAGATCTTTTTGTGTTTAAAATTTATTTACATGTCAAAGATCGGATCTAAGACGTACTTGATGGAGAGTCTCGTTTCAAAATTCTTCGATAGTGCGATAACTCTATGGGTATCCACATCGAGACCGATTCTCGCTGTCAACTCTTTGATCAAACCCGAGAACAAATTAAATAAAAAACTAGAGCTGAAAGTTTTCTAAAAAACGTCAATCCAAAGTTGCACGACAAGAACGGTTCTTGTCAAGAATGTTTGTCTCTTGAGTTTGTGGCTTCTTAAACCTATTCTTTTCACCGTATCTTTCTCATGTCACTTGACATATATTTATAACCTTTATAATCCTTTTCCACTATGTTAAAAGGAAGGGTTATATGGGCGGTGACCTTTTTTTGGTGTAAGTCTACACCAAAGTAAAGTTTTAATCCCATTCTCAATTGGTTTGAAGCCCACACGTGTTTTTATGCACTTTGTATTTTAATCCAACCTCAAATTGGATAACAAATATTTAGTATGGAATGTTATAAGAAAAATCAAATTATGGTGGATGTCTACTCTTCCTCCATGATCTTCTCAAATACTTAATGACATATTCAATGACATATTTCTATGCTTAATAACATATTCAATGACATATTTTTCTTCACTTTTCATGCCTATATAAAGGCCTTGTAATAGATAGAAAATACACACAATTGAAGAAGAAATAAGAATCTCTCCTCTCTTTCTCTCTATATCTCTTAGCTTGTTTTTCCTTGTTCTATTTTGTTACTTTGAGCTATATTTTATAATACGTTATCAGCACGAAATCTCTAACCTCAAGATTGAATTCCATATCTGGTAAGGTATATCTCGATGATCTATTGTCAAAATTATCCAGATTTTATTCAGAAAGGTATGTAGTGTTACAAACACGTCTTTCTGCTACTGCAACAAGTCCGAGCTTTAAACCAGATAAGTTTGTACCACTATTTAGAATAAACAATGGTCTAGTTATTAAAAAATTAGTATTTATGTAAATTTTCATGAACTAAATAATAGGTGGCATGCGGTATACTAAATAATCTACAAAATTAAAATAATACTTTATTATGTATGCAGGTTTTATCTTATAATACGATTTTAGTATGCCTAGTATAATGATTATACATTAGTTTACTGTCAAATATAATAATAATAATAATAATAATAATAATAATAATAATAATAATAATAATAATAATAATAATAATAATAATAATAATAATAATAATAATAATAATAATAATAATAATAATAATAATAATAATAATAATAATAATAATATTCGTAACTATTTTATTTTGAAAAGATAAAATATTAGTACAAGAAGTATCTACTACAACAAATTTTTCATTGATGATAGTTTTTATCAGATTAACATGTTGAATCATTTCTATATGAAAAGCATATATAGCAGTAGAGAGTACACAGGGATTTGTCCACTATTTTTTCGATTTCCTGGTTGACTTAAATGTTCTGTTATATCTTTTTATTTTTCTAGAGAGCATAATACTTAGTTTCCACAAAAGTGCATGGTAACTAGTAGTACTATTATTCTGTTTGACACATAATTTTTCCTTAATGTTCTGGTCATATCACTTTCATCTTGAAGTAAGCTTATTGCAGCAAAGATCACATATTAATTTTCAATATTATTTTGTATTTTCATATATCTGTTTGACACTAACTATTTAGATGATTTGAGTAAACGAAAGTCTATTGTTGAGAATTATATCCAAATGACATTATGAAGAGTTTAACTCAAGAGGTAAGCATTTCCTTCGTATTTGAAATTATTTTTGTCCTTTGCTATTAATGATATCAACTTCAATGAGTTCAAGTCGCAATGCACCATGAGGGTAAGACATCAGGATCAAGTCCTGATGCTCCATGATGATAAGAATTGGGTTTGAGTCCCAATTCATTATGGTCTAACATGCCTTTATATTGGCAAGACATTGGGTTTGAGTCCTACTATACCATATTGATAATATAATGTTAACTAAAGAAAAATAATATATTTTTTATGAAAAGGCATGAATATTGTCCCGCTTGATTTGCTCCATTCTTGAAGTGAATGTGGTAGCGGCGCATAATAAGTCTAAATGAAGACAAGTGGTTCAACAATGAACGTGGGCGTTCCAAAGATCAAAATAACAATAATCGTCACTATGATTATGAAAGGATAGCAATAAGGGTTCTCAAAATAGTCCTTCAAAATGTGAAGGCAATATTTACCATAAAATTGATATGAAAAATAATATAGCACGTCGCTGATTATGATCCATTCCTTGAAGAGAATGTGACTTGTGATAAGCATTGAGAATGCAGACCCATTCCTAAAGGTGAATGTGGCAATATGTGATAAAAGTAATGAATAAAGATATGCAGTGTATGATTAGATGAATACCACACAACTCACCTCTAAGGGAGGTTTGAGTGAAATAAAGAGAATAAAATATTTACATGAATATATCATTGGTCGCGTACATGTGATACGCCAAAAAACAATTGTTGTGCCTTATAAAAGGTTATTAAAGTCAAATTAAAGCAAGAAATGATTTTGTTTATTGATGACTTTGACCATGACAATTTATTATGATATAATTTTCTCCGTGAAGGAGACATTTACCATATGAATGGTGTGACAAAAGATCTTGTAGTACAAAAGTTGTTAAGAACTTCAGAAAAATTAATTTGTTACTACCCGAATAAATAAAATTATTCACGACATTGATATTGTAAAGTCTCAAAAGAAACTTTTTGAGTTTCAAATGTATAAGTCAAAGTGGTTGGCATATTGAGACTATAATGAAAGGAATATTGAATATCTTCATATTTCTATAATCATAACGGGCAAATATGAAAGGTTATTTGATTTTCTTTCTATTTGTACTACACAAATATAAGCATGATGATGAAATCATATGTCACAAGTAAACTAGAGGTTTACTGAAATAAATATTAGATGGCAAGACCGGTTGACCATCCCGGTTCAATTATGATGTGAAAAATTAATTGAGAATTATATTGGCATATATTGAAGAAATAGAAGATTCTTCAAGAATTCTCTTATGCTGCTCATTCTCATGATATACCAGTTAAGGTTGAGATTGAATCCCTTGATTTCTGGAACAAATAAAAGGTGATAAATATATGGGCCCAATCACCTGCCATGTGGACCGTTTACTATTATATGATTTTAATAGATGCATATATTCTATGGTCACATGTGCATTTGTTATCAACTTGCAGTTTGGCTTTTGCAAGATTGGTTGCCAGATTATTAGA
This sequence comes from Nicotiana otophora, assembly GCA_000715115.1. Classification (NCBI taxonomy): domain Eukaryota; kingdom Viridiplantae; phylum Streptophyta; class Magnoliopsida; order Solanales; family Solanaceae; genus Nicotiana; species Nicotiana otophora. The sequence goes on along the minus strand of AWOL01S0080863.1, from coordinate 7,741 downwards.
GCACAATACCAGAATATAAATTATGATAATTTATCTTGATAATACTGGTTTAAATCCAAGTTGGTTAAGCAAAAATTGTATGCCTCCAATTATATCTAAACCATTGGTTATGAGAACAATACTGCCAAAATAAAATTTGGTATGTGATGTATTATTTAATATACAACAACACTTGTACGCATCTAGCCAAGTTATGATAAGTTCTTCCTATCACAATCGGTTCAGGGTCAGGAACCAAATAATTTTCATCTAGAAATATGAATGTGCTATATGATTTAATTATTCCACCACAATGCACAAAGATGGATATAATGAATTATTATGAGTACATCTAGATCCTCGTACGAGAAAATATGAACTTGAAGTTCAAGTGATAATTCATTTATAAAATATTGCCAGGCGTATTTTTCTACCCAAAACTAAATGTCATATTCAACTATTAATGCTCCAAATAAAATAAAGTTCATAATGAATAGAGTCTATGGCATGCATGAAGTATAATAGACTAATCAGTTCCAAAGATAAAACTCCTTGAAGAAGGAGAGGAGCAAATGTTCAAGATGGTCATAATAAGGAGGCAAGTGCTCTAGAAGAGCACCATGACATAACACTTCATAAGACCTAATGGGAGAGGCTCAGGTACCTGAAAACAACGAGATAAAGAGATCTCAATAACAACAACAACAACAACAACCCAGTATAATCCCACTAGTGGGGTCTGGGGAGGGTAGTGTGTACGCAGACCTTACCCCTACCCTGGGGTAGAGAGGCTGTTTCCAAATGACCCTCAGCATCCTTCCCTCCAAGAACTCCCCACCTTGATCTTGGGGTGACTCGAACTCACAACCTCTTGGTTGGAAGTGGAGGGTGCTTACCATCAGAGCAACCCACCTTGTCAAAAAGAGATCTCAATAAATTATATCTTTATTGGGTAATAATAGAACAACAACAACAACAACAACCCAGTAGAATCCCATTAATGGGGTCTGGGGAGGGTAGTGTGTACGCAGACCTTACCCCTACCCTG
>AWOL01S0080858.1:0-14532 GCA_000715115.1 Nicotiana otophora | reverse complement strand
AATACCTTAATAATGTTGTTTACCCAAAAAATTGGTCTTCCTCAATAGCCACATGTGAATTAACGTCTAATGGTACTTCGACTCGGGCTCCAACGGCATCGACAAGCGGCCTTTCGTCCCTGGTTGTCAGTTGTTGTTTTCTCCTTGAAGGCCAGCTTANTTTAGGCGCCATAGCCTAAAATACCTTAATAATGTTGTTTACCCAAAAAATTGGTCTTCCTCAATAGCCACATGTGAATTAACGTCTAATGGTACTTCGACTCGGGCTCCAACGGCATCGACAAGCGGCCTTTCGTCCCTGGTTGTCAGTTGTTGTTTTCTCCTTGAAGGCCAGCTTAGTTGTCGATAGGTAAGGCCATTAATTGAGAGTTCGTTGTTGCTAATTCGAAATCAAAGACACTTTCAACAACAAGTGTAAGAGGGTGTGTTTAGCAGATTCGTACCAAATAACCACTGTTATCCTTAGCCCTACGGTGGGCGCCAAACTCTTTACCCGAAAAATGGATAGATTTAAATTTGTACGTAGTTCTAAGGGTATGTGGTATAACTAGACACAAATCGTAATAATTAATAGAAATATCGAGTATTGACTTAGAGAATGAAAAAATAAGCAAAGTTGGAAAGAAGATGATTTATGATTTAAGCAAGATGAATCAATCTATGAAACTCAAAAAGGATAACCCTTCAATATAAAAGTGTATGATATCTCAGTTACAATGTATGCTAAAACTTGGTCCTTACAGAAATATAACTATCCTTTTTATAGTGGGGGGATCCTACTTTAAATATAATTAAAAATACATAATAAAAAACCCATGATAAATCAGTTTTTCCCTAATTCTCGTCGAGGTTCTCTCCCTTAGTGCGGCTGCAACGACTCTTGTCTATGAGCTCGATCTTGATCGGAATCGGTATTGGTCAGTTTTCAGTAGAACTCGATGCGGGTTTAAGGTCGATGCTGACTCGGGGTCCGGTAATGACTTGGGCTCGGTATAGGTTGGCCTTTTACCCTTAAGCTCGATACCATCACATCTCATCATAGTTCGATTCGGACCCGAGCTCGATAATGACTTCGAGCTCAGTATTTGACCTGTACCTGAAATTTGAAGCTCGTTTGTGCCTTCTTCGGATCCCATATCGATATTATGAAGACTTTCTTCGGTCCATTATGTTCCCATCTCGATCAGACGTACGAAGGCCAAAATCAGTTTCGACCGTATACAGATAGTCCCCTCGTTTCTCGGGAAGGATGTGGTGAGAAACGATATGATTTTCCAATGGATCGATCAAATATAAGCTGACATTTACATCAGGCTTGATCATGACGCACGTGATAGTTGTCCCGTCGATTTAGTTTTCCAATGCATTTAATGCGTGTCAGACGATGGTCGGCCACTCTTGATACCAAATAACCCTAGGCCAGATCCATCCTTCTTTTTGGCGGATCATTATTTTGATCCGTTACTTCGTGAACAAAATCAAGGGGATGCCTTTCACCCTCGACCATCTCATTCGATTGTACTGCCCTCGCCTCTTTCGAGGCGGGTTAATAAAACTTCAGCGTCGGGCTACCAAGGTTCTGTTCTCGAGCATAGATGAGGACAGGGATCGAGGCTGGATGAGCAGGTTCGTTCGAGTGAAGACTTCGAACCTAATTCCGACTGAAAATATGCCATTTCCTGAGGAGTGGAATATGAAGCGTAAGCGTAATTCTGTTGTTATCTCCCACTATTTTGACCTTTTTTCTTTTCTCACCGATATTTTCTTTTTGTGATGCAGCGGTTCATTGGATGCCCGGTACAGTTTCTGACCTCAAGAACTGGGTACGGGATCTAGCTTCGACCTCCACATATGCTGAGCGTTTATGGTGTGGTTTTTCAAAGGGCCGATGGGAGGCCAAAAATCATGGTAAGCCTCTTTCTCGTATCTTTGGTAGTTCGAACGAGATGCTTTCCATATACTTAAATCAATTTTCCTGTATGTAGGTGTGGGCAAAGATGTGGTTTTAAGGCCCCCACCCGGCGAGGAAGAGGATTCGATCTCTGTTCCAAAACCGATAAAGGATAATAAGAGAAAAAGGGCCTCTGCTTCCGAAGATCCAAAACCGAAGACGAGGATGGATCGTAAGCCGAGGAAGAATACCATCCCTTTAACCATGGAATCAGTTCTGCATCTAAGGGATGAAGACGAGGAAAAAGAAGAGAATGATGGGTCCGTGCTGGTGGCCCGAATGAAGAAAACCATCGATGCCCCACAAGCAGCTGCGTCGATGGTGATTTATAAAGCTCCGCCTTGGACTGAGGATATATCGGAGGAAGGTTCGGGCAGAATTTCCGAACCATTAGAGATCGAGGATGCTTCCCACCGAAGTCAACAAACGGTGGGTATATCAGGAGAGGCCGGTCCTGAAGCTCTCTGAGCTGAGGAGAACGCCCCAAGCGAGTCGCTTGGGGTAATAGTAATCGGAGACTCACCCAATCTTACTGCCTTTTTTGAAGGGGCGATTCGGGAGGCCCAAGCTTTAGGGGGCCTCGAGATAAACCGATTTCATGAATAGGAGGACCCTTTCTGTGATTTGTTTACTAGCGTCGAGGATGTTGCTGGCCCTAGTGATGTGTCGTGCCTTTTCTGTGAAGTGCAACAACCTCTAAATCGAGTAAGCTCTAACTCCCTTCGTTGATACCACTTTCATGTTTGCTATTCTTTTCTTCTTTCTTCGCAGGCTGCAGCGGTTCATCGAGAAGCAGTTCTCGATCTCGAGCCGAACTACGTCGATAGACCTTCAACGGGTTACGGAGGAGAGGAACGCCCTTAAAATCCTCTTAGTGCAAAGGGGAGAGGAAATCAACGACCTTCGAGCTGAGTTGGACAAGGCTCACCAAGCTCAGACCGATCTGACTGAGCAGGTAATGATATTATTAAAATCCTATGGGCTCGATACTGGAACGATGGCTAATATTTCGATCTTACAGTTGCAGCAAAAGCTTGAGATGATCGGGAAGCTCCGTGAGGAGGTCGATGTGATAAAGGTGGAGTCCTTGAAGTGAAAAGAAAGTATGGACTGCTTTGCTACAGAGAAAGAAACTGCTCGAGCCCAATTATCATCGGCCGAAAACCAACTTCACAGCATGAAGGAGAAGAGCTCGGTTCAAGTAAGAAAAATAGAGGAGCTCGAGGCTCGGTTGGCATCCGAACTTGCCAAGGCCAAATCTGACACCGAAAAAAGTAAAGGGCCAATGCGGATGCATTCGTGACTGTCTATCTGGACGATGCTGAAGCTGCTCAGGTACAAGCAAGAGAGGCAGTCGAGACCGCTAAAACTCGAGCATATTGGGTTGCTGAACTTGCTAAATGCCTATCTCGGAGGGAGACCCTCAAGGATATCCATGCTCGAGGTTTCGATCTCACCGAAGAGATAAAAAAGGCTAAAGAGCTTGAAGCCGATGCTGAAGCCTTGGCTTCCGATGATGATGATGATGATGGTGATGATGGGAGCAAGAGTGGGTCATAGAGAGGGGAGGAGCCCGATGGCGAAGATACCGCCCCCGGTAATAACCAAGAAACTTAGCCCTTAGTTTCCATTTTGGGTTTTAGTGTAGGGTCCTGTTCGGACGTTGTAAACATGTATATATATATATATAAAGATCTTTTCTTTTCCCGACTTGCTTATGTTTTATTCTCTTCTTTGTGAAGATTGCTTCATTCATGCCTTATGAAGGTTTTCATAAGTCTTTAGGCAATTTGATCGAATTTGGACCTTGTAGCCTTTATAACCGAGTGAGTGCTTGCTCGAACTCTAAATACGTTAGCATGTAGGCTTAATAGTCGGGTGAGTGATTGCTCTAACTCAAAGTAATATAGCCCGTAGGCTTAGAGGTCGAGTAAGTGATTGCTCGAACACGAAGTAATATATCTCGTAGGCTTGATAGTCGAGTGAGAGTTTTGCTCGAACTTAAAGAAAGGTAACTCGTAGGCTTAATAATCGAGTGAGTGATTGCTCGAACTCGAAGTAATATAGCCCGTAGGCTTAGAGGTCGAGTAAGTGATTGCTCGAACACGAAGTAATATATCTCGTAGGCTTGATAGTCGAGTGAGAGTTTTGCTCGAACTTAAAGAAAGGTAACTCGTAGGCTTAATAATCGAGTGAGTGATTGCTCGAACTCGAAGTAATATAGCCCGTAGGCTTAGAGGTCGAGTAAGTGATTGCTCGAACACGAAGTAATATATCTCGTAGGCTTGATAGTCGAGTGAGAGTTTTGCTCGAACTTAAAGAAAGGTAACTCGTAGGCTTAATAATCGAGTGAGTGATTGCTCGAACTCGAAGTAATATAGCCCGTAGGCTTAGAGGTCGAGTAAGTGATTGCTCGAACACGAAGTAATATATCTCGTAGGCTTGATAGTCGAGTGAGAGTTTTGCTCGAACTTAAAGAAAGGTAACTCGTAGGCTTAATAATCGAGTGAGTGATTGCTCGAACTCGAAGTAATATAGCCCGTAGGCTTAGAGGTCGAGTAAGTGATTGCTCGAACACGAAGTAATATATCTCGTAGGCTTGATAGTCGAGTGAGAGTTTTGCTCGAACTTAAAGAAAGGTAACTCGTAGGCTTAATAATCGAGTGAGTGATTGCTCGAACTCGAAGTAATATAGCCCGTAGGCTTAGAGGTCGAGTAAGTGATTGCTCGAACACGAAGTAATATATCTCGTAGGCTTGATAGTCGAGTGAGAGTTTTGCTCGAACTTAAAGAAAGGTAACTCGTAGGCTTAATAATCGAGTGAGTGATTGCTCGAACTCGAAGTAATATAGCCCGTAGGCTTAGAGGTCGAGTAAGTGATTGCTCGAACACGAAGTAATATATCTCGTAGGCTTGATAGTCGAGTGAGAGTTTTGCTCGAACTTAAAGAAAGGTAACTCGTAGGCTTAATAATCGAGTGAGTGATTGCTCGAACTCGAAGTAATATAGCCCGTAGGCTTAGAGGTCGAGTAAGTGATTGCTCGAACACGAAGTAATATATCTCGTAGGCTTGATAGTCGAGTGAGAGTTTTGCTCGAACTTAAAGAAAGGTAACTCGTAGGCTTAATAATCGAGTGAGTGATTGCTCGAACTCGAAGTAATATAGCCCGTAGGCTTAGAGGTCGAGTAAGTGATTGCTCGAACACGAAGTAATATATCTCGTAGGCTTGATAGTCGAGTGAGAGTTTTGCTCGAACTTAAAGAAAGGTAACTCGTAGGCTTAATAATCGAGTGAGTGATTGCTCGAACTCGAAGTAATATAGCCCGTAGGCTTAGAGGTCGAGTAAGTGATTGCTCGAACACGAAGTAATATATCTCGTAGGCTTGATAGTCGAGTGAGAGTTTTGCTCGAACTTAAAGAAAGGTAACTCGTAGGCTTAATAATCGAGTGAGTGATTGCTCGAACTCGAAGTAATATAGCCCGTAGGCTTAGAGGTCGAGTAAGTGATTGCTCGAACACGAAGTAATATATCTCGTAGGCTTGATAGTCGAGTGAGAGTTTTGCTCGAACTTAAAGAAAGGTAACTCGTAGGCTTAATAATCGAGTGAGTGATTGCTCGAACTCGAAGTAATATAGCCCGTAGGCTTAGAGGTCGAGTAAGTGATTGCTCGAACACGAAGTAATATATCTCGTAGGCTTGATAGTCGAGTGAGAGTTTTGCTCGAACTTAAAGAAAGGTAACTCGTAGGCTTAATAATCGAGTGAGTGATTGCTCGAACTCGAAGTAATATAGCCCGTAGGCTTAGAGGTCGAGTAAGTGATTGCTCGAACACGAAGTAATATATCTCGTAGGCTTGATAGTCGAGTGAGAGTTTTGCTCGAACTTAAAGAAAGGTAACTCGTAGGCTTAATAATCGAGTGAGTGATTGCTCGAACTCGAAGTAATATAGCCCGTAGGCTTAGAGGTCGAGTAAGTGATTGCTCGAACACGAAGTAATATATCTCGTAGGCTTGATAGTCGAGTGAGAGTTTTGCTCGAACTTAAAGAAAGGTAACTCGTAGGCTTAATAATCGAGTGAGTGATTGCTCGAACTCGAAGTAATATAGCCCGTAGGCTTAGAGGTCGAGTAAGTGATTGCTCGAACACGAAGTAATATATCTCGTAGGCTTGATAGTCGAGTGAGAGTTTTGCTCGAACTTAAAGAAAGGTAACTCGTAGGCTTAATAATCGAGTGAGTGATTGCTCGAACTCGAAGTAATATAGCCCGTAGGCTTAGAGGTCGAGTAAGTGATTGCTCGAACACGAAGTAATATATCTCGTAGGCTTGATAGTCGAGTGAGAGTTTTGCTCGAACTTAAAGAAAGGTAACTCGTAGGCTTAATAATCGAGTGAGTGATTGCTCGAACTCGAAGTAATATAGCCCGTAGGCTTAGAGGTCGAGTAAGTGATTGCTCGAACACGAAGTAATATATCTCGTAGGCTTGATAGTCGAGTGAGAGTTTTGCTCGAACTTAAAGAAAGGTAACTCGTAGGCTTAATAATCGAGTGAGTGATTGCTCGAACTCGAAGTAATATAGCCCGTAGGCTTAGAGGTCGAGTAAGTGATTGCTCGAACACGAAGTAATATATCTCGTAGGCTTGATAGTCGAGTGAGAGTTTTGCTCGAACTTAAAGAAAGGTAACTCGTAGGCTTAATAATCGAGTGAGTGATTGCTCGAACTCGAAGTAATATAGCCCGTAGGCTTAGAGGTCGAGTAAGTGATTGCTCGAACACGAAGTAATATATCTCGTAGGCTTGATAGTCGAGTGAGAGTTTTGCTCGAACTTAAAGAAAGGTAACTCGTAGGCTTAATAATCGAGTGAGTGATTGCTCGAACTCGAAGTAATATAGCCCGTAGGCTTAGAGGTCGAGTAAGTGATTGCTCGAACACGAAGTAATATATCTCGTAGGCTTGATAGTCGAGTGAGAGTTTTGCTCGAACTTAAAGAAAGGTAACTCGTAGGCTTAATAATCGAGTGAGTGATTGCTCGAACTCGAAGTAATATAGCCCGTAGGCTTAGAGGTCGAGTAAGTGATTGCTCGAACACGAAGTAATATATCTCGTAGGCTTGATAGTCGAGTGAGTGTTTTGCTCGAACTTAAAGAAAGGTAACTCGTAGGCTTAATAATCGAGTGAGTGATTGCTCGAACTCGAAGTAATATAGCCCGTAGGCTTAAGGGTCGAGTGAGTAATTGCTCGAATTCGAAGTAATATAGCCCGTAGGCTTAATGGTCGAGTGAGTAATTGCTCGAATTCGAAGTAAAATGGATTAGTAGTTGAGTGAGTTATTGCACGAACTTGAAGTAATGTAGACTGTAGACTTAGTAGTCGAGTGAGTGATTGCTCGAACTCGAAGTAATGTAGCCCGTAGGCTTAGTGGTCGAGTAAGTGATTGCTCGAACTCGAAGTAATATAGCACGTAAGCTTAGTAGTCGAGTGAGTGATTTCTCGAACTCGAAGTAATGTAGCCTGTAGGCTTAGTAGTCGAGTGAGTGATTGCTCGAACTCGACGTAATGTAGCCAGTAGGCTTAATAGTCTAGTGAGTGATTGCTCGAACTCTAAGTAATGTAGCCCTTAGGCTTAGTGGTCGAGTAAGGGATTGCTCGAACTCGAAGTAATGTAGCCATTAGGCTTAGTAGTCGAGTGAGTGTTTGCTCGAACTCGAAGTGATGTAGTTCGTAGTCTTAGTAGTCAAGTGAGTGATTGCTCGAACTCGAAGTAATATAGCCAGTAGGCTTAGTGGTCGAGTGAGTGATTGCTCGAACTCGAAGTAATGTAGCCGTAGGATTAATGGTCGAGTGAGTAATTACTCGAATTTGAAGTAATATGGCTTAGTAGTCGAGTGAGTGATTGCACGAACTCGAAGTAATATAGCCCGTAGACTTAATAGTCGAGTGAGTGATTGCTCAAACTCGAAGTAATGTAGCCCTTAGGCTTAGTAGATAGTCCCCGAGTGAGAATGATTGCTCGAACTCGAGTTGGGGTAGCCCTTAGGATTTATAGTCAAGTGAGTGTTGCTCGAACTCTTTGATTGTTTGGTTGGCAGTCCCTGATTTATGGGGTAACGGTCGGCCCTTAAGCCTGTTTGTATAATAGATCTCGAAGAGGAATCTTTCTTGGATATAAGATATCGGTAAAGAAATATTTCTTTGTAAGTCATTATACATGTGTTCATGTTTTGTGTCAGGGCTCGGGCCAATCACATGGGCATGGCTCGTTTGACCATTTGGCCCTTACAAATTTTCCTGTCGAGACACTGTTGCCATGAAATAACGAAGTAACTTTCTTTGCACCGAACTTGATAATCATGGGCATGGCTCGTTTGACCATTTGGCCCTTACAATTTTTCATGTCGATACACTGCTGCCATAAAATAACGAAGTAACTTCCTTTGCACCGAACTTGATAATCATGAGCATGGCTCGTTTGACCATTTGACCCTTACAATTTTTCCTGTTGAGACACTGTTGCTATGAAATAACGAAGTAACATCCTTTGCACCGAACTTGATAATCAGCGTTGATATGTTCAATGACAACACCCCCCAGTATTCGAGGTTGATTGTAAGGAGGCCTCAGATACTGTTGAATTGTTCCAAGTTAGCACGATCAATAGTTGCCTCATTAAAAAACCTTGCCGAAAAACCCATTTGGGACAAAAATTGGTCTAAGGGAAAAAAGAGTGCAACGCATGCTTTCTGGCCTAAAGGCTTCGAGTTGAATAATCTGTCCGTCTTTGGTCGAACACCTACAAGGGTTAGTTTTGAAATATAATTGAACAGGGAGGGTCGTACCTTAGTAGTAGTATCATTTTAGGCGTGATACGTTCTAATTGCTCGGTAGTTGATTGTCGTTTTATCACACCGAGCTTGTAGGATTTCCACTATATGACCGGTATCGGTCTTTGGTCGACCTTTGGTTGGTAGCCCTTTTAATAACGGACCCAGAACCTAACTGGTCGTCTTCGACTCTTATTTTGGATTGATATCGATTGTGCACATCGGCCCAAGTAATAGCTGGGTACTCGATCAGATTATGCTTCAGCCGCCGTGAAGCCATCGAGCTTCGTTCGTTTAGACCTTGAGTGAAAGCTTGAACAGCCCAGTCGTCTGTGACTGGTGGCAGATCCATTCGTTCCATTTGAAAATGAGATACGAACTCCCTTAGCATCTCGTTATCCTTTTGTCTTAACTTGAACAGGTCTGATTTCCTGGTCTCGACCTTTATGGCCCCGGCATGCACTTTTACGAAAGAATCTGCAAGCATAGCAAAAGAATCGATAGAATTAGATGGTAAATTATGATACCATATCATTGCCCCCTTTGATAGGGTTTCACCAAATTTCTTCAATAATATAGATTCAATTTCATCGTCTTCTAGGTCGTTCCCTTTAATGGAACATGTGTAAGAGGTGACATGTTCGTTGGGGTCGGTAGTTTTATTATATTTAGGAATTTTGGGCATGCGGAATTTATTTGGGATCAGTTTAGGAGCCGCATTTGGGGGGAAAGGTTTTTGTACTAATATTTTGGAATCTAAGTCCTTCAATATCGGCGGTGCCCCCGGGATCTGATCAACCCCGGAGTTATATGTTTCCACCTTATTGTCGTTTGCCTCGATTCTCCTTTCTCCTGACTCTATTTGTTTGGTCAGTTCTTCGAACATCTTAGTAATTTCGGGATTAGTCCCTGATTCTTGCTCATTTGACCTTACTACAGCTAGCTCCGTTCTGTGGGTGATTTCTCTGGGTGGACTGGGCTCCGATCTGCTCGGTACCTAGGTTTGATTCTGCAACTGATCTATCGCTACCTGTTGAGCTTGCAACATTTTGAAAATCATACGCAAACTGATTCCGTTTTCCTCAACGTTATGGGTGCCTCGAGGTGCAGATCGAGTACCACCATGAATGCTATTTTCAGGCTCAGAACGTTGGTCTTCTTCAATAGCCACATGCGAATTAACGTCTAATAGTACTTCGACTCGGGCCCCAACGACATCGACAAGCGGCCTTTCAGCCCTGGTTGTCAAGTTGTTATTTTTTCCTTGAAGGCCAGCTTAGTTGTCGATAGGTAAGGCCATTAATTGAGAGTTCGTTGTTGCTAATTCGAAATCAAAGACACTTTCAACAACAAGTGTAAGAGGGTGTGTTTAGCAGATTCGTATCAAATAACCACTGTTATCCTTAGCCCCACGGTGGGCGCCAAACTGTTTACCCGAAAAATGGATAGAGTTAAATTTGTACGTAGTACCAAGGGTATGTGGTATAACTTGATCCAAATTGTAAAAATGAATAGAAATATCGAGTGTTGACTGTAGAGAATGAAAAAATAAGCAAAGTTGAAAAAAGATGATTTATGGTTTAAGCAAGATGAATCAATCTATGAAGCTAAAAAAGGATAACTCTTCAATATATGAGTGTATAATATCCCAGTTATAATGTATGCCAAAACTTGGTCCTTATAAAAATATAGCCATCATTTTTATAGTGGGGGAATCCTACTTTAAATATAATTAAAAATACATAGTGGGGAACCCATGATAAATCAGTTTTTCCCTAATTCCCGCCGAGGTTCTCTCCCTTAGTGCGGCTGCAACGACTCTTGTCTATGAGCTCGATCTTGATCGGAATCGGTATTGGTCAATTTTCAGTTTTAGAACTCGATGCGGGTTTGAGGTCGATGCTGACTCGGGGTCCGGTAATGACTTGGGCTCGGTATAGGTTGGCCTTTGACCCTTAAGCTCGATACCATCACATCTCATCATAGTTCGATTCGTACCCGAGCTCGATATTTGACATGTACCTGAAATTTGAAGCTCGTTTGTGCCTTCTTCGGATCTCATCTCGATATTATGAAGACTTTCTTCGGTCCATTATGTTCTCATCTCGATCAGACGTACGAAGGCCGAAATCAGTTTCAACCGTATACAAATGTAGAGATATATCTAATCCTAATCGTTTTCGAGATGATTTTCCGAAAATATATCTTCCAACATCCGTAGTGGTATTTATATAGACAATGTTGGGGTTAAGGTTGGACCGACTAATGGCCTTATAATAAGCTAACACCCCTTATGGGTGTACCAGACNTCCAAAAAATATAATTTCCAACATTTAGGTTATTTAAAAATAATTAATTATAATTATTTTTTAATTGACCCGATAGTGTGTTAGGGTAAAAAGTGTATATGTATATATAGGGCATGGAGGTGATCATATGCCATTCCTTTCATTGAGAAGTTAATGACTACGGAAAAAAGTCTCCGTCTCTGAAAACCATGCAGTTTTTTCTTGCTTCCTCTACCTCTAGCGTCAAATGCTGGTCCTGTTCTCCTTTTTCTTCTCTTCTTTAACTCCCTATCTTCTCCTCATTTTGTTTGTTTGCTTATTTGATATTAATTAATTTGAATTTGCAGCCCAATAAAGGAAGTAAAACCTTTCAATTCTCGGGATTCGAATTCGAAATATGCGATTATCAGTGAGGGGTTCTCTAGTCTCAACCACCCCACAACTTCTTTTTATAATATAAGCAGGGCTAATGCAGTGAGTTAGCACCAAGTTTAATTAAACCTATAATCTTTAACGCGAAATAATATTTTATGTGTATAAATTTATTAAAGTTATAAAAATAATAAATATGAACGCATAATTTTAAAAATATAATGGGTCAAATACTAAAAATTTTATAGACAAACCCATATATTTTAAATTCTGATCCACATCTCAATATAAGTATATTATTTTTCACTCCAGCTAATGGTGCTAAAATATTCACCAACCCAAAGTCCTGTTGTGACTCCTATTTGACTTCTGTCTCAAAAACCCCACATGGAGTAATACGAAATTTGCAGCCTTATGTACGGATACCACTTGTGAGCAGTGGTATGACAAAATGGTTAAAAAAAATAATTATTCATTTATATTGTTCATTATAAAATGAGCTGGATAATGAATATTTTAAAACGAGTCAAATACGGATAAGAACCATATTATTCGTTTAGAAAATGAATATCAATGGATTTAACTTTTATATTTGTAAAGCCTCAAATTGGAGGTTCCTTGAATTTGGAAGACTAGGAATTCTCCCAAAAGTGATCATATTCAAGAAGTCATGGATAATATGAATATCCATATCCATATTATTCGTCGGTTAACCGATTTTTTCGACCGTCACCCTACTTGTGAGGCTCTCACTAGAGGTCACAACTAGTACGGATCACTAATTTCTGCTCACGCTGATTGAAATGACCAACTTCCAATAGGGCATTTCAATTTTAGTTCTAGTTCACAATTAAGGCATAAAATATACTAAGTAGTATTTTGTTATTCAACGCTTGGAGAAGTCAAAAATTAACAGCAACTCTTTTTTAATTTCAAACAAGTTGTGATGGACTTGTGACGCGTTCTTAGGTAACCACGTCCCAATATATAGATTATGTGTCGTTAGTTAATTTTATGTTGATTATCCACCTATTGCAACTTTCTCCTTTATGTTGGCACGAGAAAGTTAAGGTAAACAATCTCACAAAGACATACTAGTTGATAAAAAGATCATCCAAAAAATATAAACAAAATCTTAATTGGCAGGTAAAGCAATTGACTACAACTTTAAGTGTAGAGGTAGATACTTGAGCAATATGAGTGGCTGTCTCTTTAGGCGTGCTAGGCTTGGTTTTGCCATACTGTTACGGAATGCAGATTTGTGGATGCACGTGGCTATTTGGCATATGCAGGAAATTTTCAATAATTCGTCACTGCTACTTGTCCAAGGGGCATGGAACTTATTGTCTAGGTGCATGGATATTTGCATTTTAACCCCCCCCCCCAAAACACACACCCCAAAATGCATTTTTATACTGTCTATTTTTATTAGTCATAGTAAATAATCTATCTTATTTTCAAAATTATAAATCATACTTTTTATGAAAGGAGTACGGGTATCTGTAGATATATTTTGTATGACCGGATCGAATTGTATAAAAAATTCTTTTTAATTGTTAGGTGTATATATAAGTTAAAACTCTTACTATAAAAGGCAGTGTAACTTGTTCGATTATTTATACAATCAAGCAGTAAAGATACCCACACCCACATAGGAAGAGAAATTGGAGATGGAGGAAGATGGGGATAAGAAAATGAAGCAGTCGAAATTCAAGAAGATTTGTGTGTTCTGTGGGAGTAGCCCTGGAAAAAAGAATATCTATAAGGAGGCTGCCATAGAGCTTGGAAGAGAACTAGTAAGGAAATACTCCTATATATTACTTTGCTTTTTCTCTGTTTTCATCACTTTCTAAATTCAACGTCTGCATCTCCTGTTTATTGTTGTTACCTTATACTGGTAGAAGCAAAAGTTTTCTTGTCTTTCTATCTCTTTCACACCCATATTGACGATGATGCATGTAAGTCAGCTTACGCACATACTCTCTCACTTGAACTAAGTCTCAATCACAAACAAGTTGCGTCTGCGGCCGAATGAATCATTACTTCTAATTAAGCTCGTTTATATCCAATAATGAAAATCATGTTATACTAGTATAAATGATGTCAACTTGCTTTTCAGCTTTTTGAAGTTATTCTTTTTGCTTGTATAAAACAAGGTATCAAGAAATATAGACCTGGTTTATGGAGGAGGCAGTATTGGTTTGATGGGTTTGGTTTCTCAAGCTGTTTATAACGGTGGTCGTCATGTTCTTGGGTTAGTTCTGTATTTGCAAGTAGTACTTGTTTTCTTCTCTATACATTTTCCTTTTTTTTCTTCTGACACCTTGCCTTTAATCTTTGTATTAATTAGTTTAATCTCCATATTAAACATTACTATTGGCTAAGATTTTACCCCTAACTAATTTTTACATACTCTTGCTCCAGAGTGATTCCCAAGACATTAATGCCGAGAGAGGTATGCTTCTCACGTCACTAGTACTCACTCCGTCCCATAATTAATGCTGAGTTTAAGATATTAATTTAACTTATACTTATATTAGATTAGTGAAGTAAATGAACATATAAATTAAAAATAATGGTAGGAAACTTAGTTCGATAGATTTATAAGTCATACTTCATCAACTAAATGAAGTTATAACTTTTAAAACGTGTGAGAGTTTAAAGAAATGGAGTATACATGTTCTGAGATTTCATGTATACGAGAGGAGAGGAAGGAGAAACACAATACTAATATATATCTACCACTACTAATTGTTTTTGGTCCTCTCCTCTTTTTAATTTCAGTTAGCTAGCTAGTTCATCTTGTGGTAGCCTCATTTGCTGTATTTTCTACCTCATTCTTATTATCTTTGATTGTTGTTGTTGGTATGTGATCATGAAACAGCAAGATGGAATTTTTGTTTAGTTTGTAGGTTCGGTTTAAAATTATTCTTTTCAGAATTTTCTTGTTCGATAGCTATCACTTTCTTTATCCCCCCTTGACCCCTTCCTTCCCTTTTCTTCTTCTGGTCCCCCTCGTTCTAAGACATTGGTCCTCCTTGCTACTTTAGACATAAAAAAGAAAAGGGAAACTCTTTCTTAAGCTGTCCTTCATTTTTA
>AWOL01S0080852.1:0-90374 GCA_000715115.1 Nicotiana otophora | reverse complement strand
ACCCCACCCCCCTCCAAATTACATCCCTAGGGTGAATTGGTGATTCAAGGTCCAGAATTACTTGTTCTTTCAAGGTCTAATGTCCTTTTTATTTGTGGTATGGAAAAATAAGTAATTTATATAGTATTACTGCCATCAGTTGAACAACAACAACAAAAAATCCAGTATAGTTCCACAAATAGAGTTCGGGGATGATAGATAGTACACAGATCTTACCCCTATAGTTAATGTAGAGAGGTTGTTTCCAGTAGATCCTCGGCACGAGAAAAAATGAGAAAAGAGCAGTAGCAACAAGCAATAACGAGAACAAGATAAAAGAAAACAAAGCGAAAGGAACAACATGAAAATAGAAATCTAAAATATTAGAATACAAGACAGTCACTAATAACACTGAAAATGTCCGAAAACCCGCATAACTACCTATTAACCTACAACATTAATCTTCAACCTCCATACCTTCCTATTAAGGGTTATGTCCTCGGTCAGCTGAAGCAAAGCCATATCTTGCCTAATCATCTTTTCCCAATACTTTTTTGGCCTACCTCTACCTCTTCTAAGACCCACTAAGTACAACCTCTCACACCTCCTTATCGGGACATCTGTGCTTCTCCTCTTCACATGTCCAAATCATCTAAGTCTCACTTCCTGCATTTTATCCTCCATGGGGGCCACTCCTACCTTGGCCCGAATATCCTCATTCTTAACCTTATTAATCATGATATGCCCGCATATCCATCTCAACATCCTCATTTCTGCTACTTTTATTTTCTAGACATAAGAATTCTTGACTAGCCAACACTTTGCGCTATACAACATAGTCGATCTAACTACTACTCTTTAGAAATTACCTTTAAGTTTATGAGGTACATTCTTATCGCATAAGACACCTGATGCGAGCATCCATTTTACCCACCCCATACCAATATGATGTGTAACATCCTTATCAATCTCTATATTACCTTGGATTATAGACCCTGGGTACTTGAAACTATCTTTCTTGGGGAAGAGTTGTGTATTAATCCTCACATCCACATCCACTTTACTGGTCCCGTCAATGAAGTTACACTCCAAATATTTTGTCTTGGTCCTACTCAACTTAAAACCTTTAGACTCTAGGGTCTGTCTCCAAACTTCCAGTATCATGTTAACACCACTTCTCATCTCGTCAATCAGTACAATATCATTTGCTAATAACATACACCAGGGTGCCTCCCCTTGAATGTGATGCGTCAGTGTATCCAATGTCAAAGCAAATAAAAATGGCTAAGAGCTGACCCCTGGTGCAACTACATCACAACTGAAAAGTGGTATGAGTCCCCTCCCGCTATCCTCACCCGAGTTTTAATTCCTTCATACATATCCTTAATCACCCTAGTATACGCTACATGAATACCTCTAGCCTCCAAACATCTCCATAGAACCTCCCTTGAGACTTTGTCATATGTTTTCTCTAGATCAATGAACATGTGCAAGTCCCCCTTCCTCTCCATATATTGTTCTACCAACCTCCTTACAAGATGAATGACTTCCCTAGTCGAACGACCCTGCATTAATCCAAACTGGTTTTTGAAAATAGACACACCCTTTTCTCGCCCTTGTTTCCATCACCCTCTCCCATACTTTCATAGTGTGACTCAGCAGCTTAATACCCCTATAGTTGTTGCAATTTTGGATATCACCTTTGTTCTTGTATAACGGAATCATCGTACTCCACCTTCATTATTCGGGCATCTTCGTCGTCCTAAAATGATGTTAAACAACCCAGTGAGTCATTCCAAGCCTGCCCTGCTCACGCTCTTCCAAAATTCCATTGGAATTTTGTCTGGCCCGGTCGTTCTCCCCTACTCATCTTATGCATAGTCCCCTCGACCTCCTCAATTTTAATACACCTACAATAACCAAAATCTCAACGACTCTCGGAGTGCTCCAAATTACCCAAAACGATGTCCTTGTCTCCCTCTTCATTTAGGAGTTTATGGGAGTAAGTATGCCACATGCGCCTGATATGTGCCTCTTCCATCAATATTCTCATCTTCGTCTTTAATACACTTAACTTGGGTGGTCACGAGCCTTCCTTTCTCTCACCTTGGCTAGCCTGTATAGCTTCTTGTCCCCGCCTCTGTCCCTAAGTTCATCATACAAACGTCCAAACGCTGCAGGCTTAGCTGTCGTAACCGCTAACTTGCCTCCTTCTTGGTCTTCTTGTACCACTCTTTATTCGTCCTCTTCTCCTCCTCATCCTTGCTCCCCATCAGCTTCGGATACGCCGTTTTCTTAACTTCTACTCTTTTTTGGACCTCTTTATTCCACCACCAGTCCCTCTTGTGCCCATCAGAGTAGCCCTTCGAGATCGCTAGCACCTCTCTAGCCACTTCCCTGATATAATTCGTTGTTGAGGACCACATACTAATCACGTCCCCTCTACTCCTCCAGGTCCTTATAGGCACCAACTTCTCCTCTAACTCTCGATCTTTGTTCTTGGTCAAGACTCCCCACTTGATCTTAGGTTGATCATACACAGCTATTTCTTTCTCTTCCTCATGATTTCTAAGTCCATCACCAAGAACCTATGCTGGGTCGAGAGATTCCCACTCGGAATAACCTTGCAATCCGAGCAAAGACTTCTATCACACTTCCTAAGGAGCACGTAATCAATTTGTGTCTTGGCCACCGCACTCTCGAAGGTGACCAAGTGTTCTTCTCTCTTCTTAAAACTGTCATCCGTTTATTGTGAGTTAAAGTTCGACATTTGGACTGTTTAATCGACAAACATTAAGTAACCTCTTTTCTCAATCTTAAATGTCAGGTTTTGATTATTATCCTAAGAACAAAAAGAGGTATAACGTTCAATATTTAATACTGCGTCTACCCCACCTTTAATTGGTCTAAATTGATTTCAATGGTCAAGTTGTACAATCACCATCGACTGATCTAATTTTCAGTTCCGCTTAACTATAAATTAAAAACATTCATTTGATAGCTAAACATTATGTTTTAAACTCCATATTGAACTTACTGCACTTAATGAATTTTTAAGTTACTTGATAAGATTGTATCGGGTCCCCTAAATATAAAGGAAAAATGACATTGTATAGCCGCTCTCAAAATAAATTCTACGAGATTGATGAATGGCCAAATCATAACTAGGTCCATCACTTGAAGAAACGGAGAATATATTTCCATCAAACTGAGATGCTCCACCACTCCCAGGGGAACACTAAAAAAGGAAACCCAAGACCAACTACAAAATGATATTATATACAAATAGCCTTCCGACACCTTCAATGACAGATGACTAACACAGTAGTTCAAATTACACTCCAACTTGTTTCTGGACTTCTAGACAAGTTGATAAAAACTTTCGACTCCACCAGATTATAATGCTGCACGAAGATGAAATTCGACAAGAGCAGAGAAAAAAGGGAAGGGTAGCATACAAGCATAACGGGTCAATCCAAATAAGTTGTAAAGGGATATACAGATCCCAAGGTAGCAGGAATCCATGGTGCTGAACTGAAAAGTTCATTGTTAAAATGAAGATTACAACCACGTGCACCGACTTGAGTAAGGCATTCCTCACTGAGAACACTGTATACAAAGGACTGTAACATACATTTTCTACACTCTCTCGGCTTTATGCAGCACTGCATAAGCGGAAAGCTAATTCATCAAGGCTTACGAGCAAAAAATTGTTGGATTAGTTTCTTCCTCGAGAAAAAGAAAAACCAATTCCTGCAGGAAGTAATAGGTATGGCCAATTAAATGTGCTTATGCTGTATTATACTTCTCCTTTATAGCTAAAGCAGCAGCTCTGTACCACGCAGCTGCAGCCATGGCACCAGGGTCAGGAATTGAAGCAAGAACATCTCCAGGTATGTAGGTTGAACGGCCAGCCTAGAAAACCAACTGATTAGGACCCTCACTGAACTAAGAAATTGACAGCCAAGTTACAGAAGTAAGACAGAACATGACAAATAGACAATCTTTTCTGTTATCAGTTTCCTCTTTCCTCTAAAATTTCAACGACCATTATCTCCATTCAGAGGAAGACAGGTAAAGAAAATTAATAATCAAAATTTTCGGTTAAGGATTCCAATAAAATAACGTTCTTTGAAATTTTCCTGACACAGCCTAGTCCTGATCTCCATCAAAATCTTCAATCTATTTGACATTAGATATGTTAGAAGTCTGGTAGTAATCAAAATATCTTTCAAGAAAGCACCGAATCATATGAATTCTCACCCATAAGAACAAAGACTTCAAACTTTAGTTCTGAATACCTAAAACAGTAAATGGCATCTCGAACTTACTTTAAACCCTCTAGAGGTATCATTTGAAAGCCCTTTGGACAAGTCATATTCTAAGAGTTTGAGTTTATCAGCCAAAGCAGGTTTTAATATGGAAATACAGAAAATGACTAAATTTCTTTATGGACCTGGAATTAGAAATCGAAGTAAACTTTAAATATCTTCGTAATATCTTCGATTATGTCAGACCTATAAAGCCAAATTAAGTTTTTGAATAGATACGTTAATCATTTCCTCAAGTCTAATTCCATGTGGATTTGAGCCAATGGGAAAAGGATATTAACACATTTTCGTAGGGATGTGAAGGTGCTTAAGGTGTATAGTCTTTAAAGAAGAAAAACGTGTATAAAGAACTTTACAGTCACTCCATTTCTAAAATATGTTTAAGCTTCACATATTTTTGTGCTGTTGTGTAAAAAAAAATTACCTTTTTAGCACTAACCACCATCACTGTGTAAAATGTTTGGGAATTTAAACTGCTGAAACACTGTGTATGCTATTTTCTTTCAACATATTAGAAGTAAATACAGTGATAATACCTGCGCTTGCATGTTCTTGGTTGACTCGGCTCCAGCGACTGCTGCCTCAGCAGAAATAACGAAAGCATCCACAGGGTTGTCCCCAGCACTCAACCTCTGTTCCCAATGCATAAAAATCTCCATGAATAAGGTTTGCAGGAAAAAACTGTAAACGACGTATCATCGAAGATATTATATTGACCTCTTTAAGAGCTGACAATGCTGGAATAAGAGCATCTAAAAGTGTGCGATAACCAGCACGAGCTCCTCCATATTTACTAACAGCAGTGATAGCAGCTTCAAGTGCATCAGCCCCTGAAAATAAAAGAGCTGTTTGGTACAGAAAGAAAGAGTTGAAGCAACAAACATCAAGTCTTTACTGTCTAGGAGTCAACTAACAGTGCAGAGCTGTGACAACCAACTCGGAATCTGCTTTCAACTTTGCATATGCTGCCTTACAGAATATATCATATCTGTTATAAAGATAGATCTTTAGTGACACTGGTAATATAAAAGAAAAACTTGGTTGAAAGAAAAAAGAATATGGTTATCAAGAGAAAATGCATTACAAGATACCGCTTGTTCCCCCCATTACTCTTCTAATAGAAGATCCAATTTCATTGACTGTTTCTGCAGGGTCATTCAACGGATAGCTGCGCAAAAAATAGTTCAGAAAGGACAAGAGTAAAATCTTCTATACACCTCAATTACAGAGTTGTTATGCAACTATCTCAAATTTGAACAGCAGACTTGCTAAAACCAATTGGAAGGTCTTTTATCACCTTTTACAGTGAAAAGAAAGGGCAATGACCCTATAAGACACAAAGATAATATGGAAGGTAATAACATAGAAGAAAAGATAAAAATAAAAATAACCAAAGGAAAAGCACGCAAAAGCAGCTAATTTGTCATATCATATCAAAACAATTGACTATTAAGCAAATTGAACAGAACTTCAGAGCATATCAAGCTGTCTCTCACAAATCTCATGTGTTTTAGCTCATACAGAAATTTCTACCTCCCTGTTTCAAAAATATAATCTATTTATACACAACGATTAACTATAAGGATATCCTAAGAGCAACAGAACTAAGCTTCTAAAAATGCTGCAAGTAGATATGTGCAAGCTGAACAGTCTGATAACCACCCACAGCAGGTGCAAGCAGGAAAATATGGAAAAACAATTGGATAAAATCTGTCTGTACACTGAACAATTTTAAAAGTAACTAAACTTTGCTTTTAAGCAATCTTTCAAGAGATTTTAAAAACACAGAAAAAGGGGGAGGCAGATGCCTTGCTTTTTTACTCAAGCAGTGAGGGTATGTGGCAATAATCTCGGGAAGAAGAATCTGCCCCCCTTTCTACTTTCTTGGAGACACTAAACGAGGAAATAATCTAGGGAAGAAGACTCACTACTTCTTCATGTCTTCAAGTATAGTCACTGCACCTCTGAACATCTGCAGTTTCACAACGAAGGAGCTTATTAAATGCAGATAACCGTGAAACAAATAGAGGGAAACAATTATGCTATCCAAAAACCTACAGTTGAACCACAATCACCATCACCAACTTTGCTATCCCACTCATTCAAATTATCCCTGAGATTTACAACTTCAGTTGCTGCAGCTTCAATAGCTGCCTCAAGAATATGACCCAGAGAGCTCAGTTTTTCAGGCCGACTCAATGTCTGATAAAAGAAGAAACAGACAGTAAGTAAGAATAATTTTATGAATATGTAAAACAGTTAAATAGTACTTTAAAAGTAACAGTTAGAAGGGTTGGAATTATAGCGTCATTTATAAACAGTATTGATCTGCAACAGTACATAAAATATGCAATGCTGTCTCTCCCATCCTCAAAATCTGTAGAAGATTTGCAAGTGGGAGTTACACTTGACATTTGGGACAGGGACTGTTCAATCGCATACTTACTATCAGTGACATTAGGCCCTTATTTGGAGGTATGTGCTTAGATCAGTGCCTTCAAAGCAAATAATATGTAGATATAAAGTACATATAATATAAGAAATGCAACTACCTTCCATAAATTTGGCATACCTTGTCACTCTGGATCGAATGTGGTGGAGGAAGCGGAACAGGTATCTTTGCAGGAGGTCGGTTACCTGGAAAACAAAAATTAACTTCCAGTAAGTAAAGTAGATTTATTAGCTTAGACAGGTAAATTCTACAAAAGGTGCAGGCATTATAAGGTAGTTAGATCACCCACAGATACAAGAGGATACTAGCGAAAAATCCAATATGAATTTTTCTCTGTTACTCTAGTTCTTTTTCCAAGAGAAATACAAGTGAGGGAGTATTCAACCAGGGAACACCAGGTTCATTCTTTCCTTGTATAGAGATAAAAATACTGTAAAGGGAAACTACAAGCCACCCATACATAGTGAAGAGCAATAAGAGACATATAGAAACTGACCATCAGCACCAACAGGCCAATTTGGAGCTTTAGTGGGAGCATCTAAACGGTCTAAAATTGCTTGATCAGCTTTCATTACAGAAATTGAAAATCCTGCATATAACTGAAGTA
Source organism: Nicotiana otophora (assembly GCA_000715115.1). NCBI lineage: Eukaryota > Viridiplantae > Streptophyta > Magnoliopsida > Solanales > Solanaceae > Nicotiana > Nicotiana otophora. The sequence goes on along the minus strand of AWOL01S0080852.1, from coordinate 83,005 downwards.
AGAACATGAATGTTGTTCGGCAAATAAAAGGGACTTATAAACCTGACATACCTGCCATATCAAGTGAAGTCATAAGTGATCCTGTATAGACTCTATCAACAGCTAGACCATGTTCAAGCTGCAATCCTGGGACAGCCTTGCCAGCTATAATCATCAATTCCATCAATGGTGTTGCTCCTAATCTGCAGTAGATAAGTGTGTAAAAAAACAAAAATGAGAAACTCGAAGTTTCTTGCCTTCTATAGTAAGTAATTCCAAGAGAAGGTGATTAAATAATTAGAAAAATGGATTAGATGACATAGTGATAGTCGTCAACATCCTTTTCCCAAAACATATATGAAAACCCATCATTTAATCAATGAGTACAGTGAATTCTCCCAAATAAAAAAGAACTGAAATAAGTCAATCTTTAAAAGCTTCAAGCACAAAGCCTAGCTCCAGTACTGTTTTTAAATTGGTTATCATCCAATGCAAAGATCAAGTCTCCATGAATGCAACGAAATCCATTTGAACATTTTCAGCTTTATGAAACTTTTCAGATTCAAACATATTTTTGCTTGCATTGATTTGAAAAATAAGTCAAGCAATAAATGAACCCGATCAACCAAGAGACTAATATAAAGCTTGTGAAGCATAGTTCATTATTTCAAGAGACATTTGGATGGTAATGGCAGAGCAGAGGAAGTAATGGCCAGAGAGACTAATATAAAGCTTGTGAAGCATAGTTCATTATTTCGAGAGACATTTGGATGATAATGGCAGAGCAGAGGAAGTAATGACCAGAGTACATGAACATCCTGTAGTGTAATTCACGAACACCAAATGGTCATAGCAAGGCAATGATGGTCAACAATTCAGAGTTTCCAGTACTTTCCAACGCTTTCCAAGAATTGTTGGATTGATATAGATCCAAATCGAACTCAGTGAAACTAGACAAAGAAAGACCTTAGTCAACCTTCATTTCATTCCAATAATTCCGGGAACAATTAACTAGAATTCGCTGAGGAACGATAGTATGTCGATAACATGTTACACCTCTCTCAGCCTTCGGACTAAAATCAAGTAAAATACCTGCTCTGATTGTCATAACAAACATGTTTAACAGTACGAATCGAGCAAAATAGTGATATAAGATACAAAGATGCCAGTTTCATGCAACTTGAATAAATGTTTCTATGTAAACTTTCACAAAAAAGATATTTAACAAAAATATTTAACAAAACAGTTTTGAAACATTAATTTAATATTACATTGTTATTAGCTTAAGTTTCTCCGTCTTCTCAAAGACCTAGACAGTAAGGCTGGAATTTTGGCTTAATTGTGAGGTAAAGTATTTTGTCTATGATATTAAGGTACTATCATTGCTAGAAAACCTGCTGCTTTTATCACGAAAAGAATTAAACAGAAAGTTTAAGCAAAAATCTTGAAACTTGCCAGCATTTCTAGATAACTGTAGCAGATTAAAGAATACACTTCAAAAAGATATAGCATAAATGACTGATTTAAAAAAGAAGATATATTGTAAAATGATTTCATTTCTCAATTTCATGAGGTTAACTGAGTATTCCAAAAATACCAAATGGAGCATTTAAGGGGAAAATATAGAAACACAAGGGACAGAATACATGGAAATAATGAAGTTCCTGCAACAATCCCTGAATAAGCATGCTACCATAATATACTTCTAATTACTATAGCACCAAGTCTGCCTCGTCAGCCAAAAATGTTAAGAGACGGAAAGGATGAGCAGGGCAAAACAAAACAGAAACAGAAAGGAATAACTAACCGGCTCCAAATACTTGGAGGATGGTGTTGACAGAGGCATGAATAGACAGGAATAAGGCTCAAACTTACCCATTAATGAGGAGCACAACTCTACTCCCACGTGTAATTGGAACGTAGTTGGTCTCCTACAAAGAGATTCAGTGACAGTGAAACTTCCTTCTGCAGAATAAGTGTCATTAACGCTAAATGACACCAGGTTGTTAGGAGGAAGGGGGTGCATTTAAGAAATTGCCATGTAATATACCCCCACTACCTCCACTGAAAGAATGCAAACATGAAAAAAGATAGACTGATCGCATAAAAACTCCCGAACTAAAATTGGTGTTCTTTTTTCTTTGTTCCTTCCTTTCACTACTTCTTTTGATTGGATTCTTTTTATTTTTCACTAATAATCGATCTAACTGCAGAATGATTCTTTTTAATGTGTTTCAGATAACAATATAACTTCAAACATTGTTTCTACTTCCGTCTTCATTATTACAAGAATCTTCATCATTTAATCAAAATTTTATCCAACCTAACTTATTTCAAGAAAATGTAAGGAAAAACATATTACGAACCTTCATCATTTAATCCATGGGGTTTTATAGTGTACATTAATGTGCAAAGATCATAACCCTACATGGTTGTAGCTTTTTAGACTCACTTTTAGAGTTTGTCTTAGCACAAAAATTTATCTCATCAAAAGTAAAACTGATTTCACTTCATCCTTTCCAGTCCAGGGTGATGATTTAAGCAATCAGAAAACTTTTACTGCATCAAGTACTAGTGTATATCAAGTCAAAATTTCACACTCATCACATACCGATGACAAAATCTCCTTCAAAACATGTGAAACCACCACATCTACTGGTTGTAGGTCAGCTACAGCAGCTCCTGGTTCCCCGTGCTGGAAAAAAGAGAAAACAGTGCACACAATTTGATAATGCAGAAGTAAAGATCACCGAATTCTAAGTAGTCTGTCAGCACTTAACCACTCCCGCACAAAAGATCTTGGCAGCTTCAAACGTAGCACAGAGGTTGCAACTTTTGACACACATTTCAAAAGACCCAACTGCTCTTACCATTGAAAAAAGGAACACCGAATAACCAAGTGTTATAAACAGAAAAGATATGAACGACATGCATGGCACCCAAGGTAACTCACATGATTATCACGTCTCCCCAAAAAATCAATGTAACATCAAATGTTTCATTTAGTAAAGCATGATTTAGTCAACTTCCTCCCATTCCTAATATATTGATGAATACACCTGTGCCTATGAAGAGAACTTACTATTCCAAGACCAAGCTCCATCTTTCCTGGGCCTAAACGGTCTGACGTCACCTGTCCTGGCAATGTGCAAACAGATAATGCAACACCCATTGTCCCAACCATTTCTGATGCACGTTTTGCTTCAGCTGCAACGTCAGCAAGAGGAAGACCACAAGCTGCTGCAGCTCCGGCAACCTGAGATTAAGTGAAACTTAGAAAAGATCAGCGGAAAAGCAACTGAAACCAATTACATTTGCATTGACTTGACCAAACTTCGATACTGCAAGACGTGTAGGTAAAATGATTGCTGCCCACAAATAAGCCACTCTCACATGAAATTGAATTCAACAAAGAAATAGAAAAGATCAGTTTGGTTTTTTTCTTAATATGTAGAGTTATGAAAGAAGCACAAAAACAATTCATATACCCTCTATAACAAAGCATTGAAGAAGCAACTTGTCAAAAGACCATGACAATTTGGCAAATGAAAATTTGGTGTTCTCTAGATTATTTTGGTAATTGGCCCCCAACAACACCATCCCCCACCATATACCCTCTATAACAAAGCATTGAAGAAGCAACTTGTCAAAAGACCATGACAATTTGGCAAATGAAAATTTGGTGTTCTCTAGATTATTTTGGTAATTGGCCCCCAACAACACCATCCCCCACCATATACCCTCTATAACAAAGCATTGAAGAAGCAACTTGTCAAAAGACCATGACAATTTGGCAAATGAAAATTTGGTGTTCTCTAGATTATTTTGGTAATTGGCCCCCAACAACACCATCCCCCACCATATACCCTCTATAACAAAGCATTGAAGAAGCAACTTGTCAAAAGACCATGACAATTTGGCAAATGAAAATTTGGTGTTCTCTAGATTATTTTGGTAATTGGCCCCCAACAACACCATCCCCCACCATATACCCTCTATAACAAAGCATTGAAGAAGCAACTTGTCAAAAGACCATGACAATTTGGCAAATGAAAATTTGGTGTTCTCTAGATTATTTTGGTAATTGGCCCCCAACAACACCATCCCCCACCATATACCCTCTATAACAAAGCATTGAAGAAGCAACTTGTCAAAAGACCATGACAATTTGGCAAATGAAAATTTGGTGTTCTCTAGATTATTTTGGTAATTGGCCCCCAACAACACCATCCCCCACCATATACCCTCTATAACAAAGCATTGAAGAAGCAACTTGTCAAAAGACCATGACAATTTGGCAAATGAAAATTTGGTGTTCTCTAGATTATTTTGGTAATTGGCCCCCAACAACACCATCCCCCACCATATACCCTCTATAACAAAGCATTGAAGAAGCAACTTGTCAAAAGACCATGACAATTTGGCAAATGAAAATTTGGTGTTCTCTAGATTATTTTGGTAATTGGCCCCCAACAACACCACCCCCCACCATATACCCTCTATAACAAAGCATTGAAGAAGCAACTTGTCAAAAGACCATGACAATTTGGCAAATGAAAATTTGGTGCTCTCTAGATTATTTTGGTAATTGGCCCCCAACAACAACACCCCCCACCACCAAAAAAAACCCCAAAGCACACACATAGATACACCCAAAAGAGAAAAAAAGAGAAATGCGCAAAAACATAGGATGATAGACATACACCTAGATTCACCTTAGTAAGAAATTTTCGTTGCTGTATCTTCTTTTTTACCAAATCAAGTTGGCATCATGTTTCGCTAATCCAAGGCCACCATGGATGGAAATTTGCAAGTAGGTGTGAAGATTAGTCTCTGGAAATTCTAATACATGAGCAAATATATGTATACGTTATTTTAGTTTTTAATAGGCTCTTTTAGCTTTTAGGAGTTGGAGGTCTTAGTAAAGCTCTATCTCTCTCAAATGTTTTTTATCAATAACTATCTGTCTCAAATAGAATACCAAGAAAGAAAATGGAGATGGAAAAGGAAAGTAACAAATTTTGATTTTTCAGAAATCACCAAGAGGTAAACTATGTCCTAACTAATCTCTTTTTAAAGGGGAGACACACACAAAAGAAGAACTCCAGCATATTTTATAGGTGGTATAACTAGGAGAAGTTTGATTTGAACTGAGGAATATCGTAACAGCTTCAATCAATCGATAACTTAAGTCAAATATCTGAGCCCCAGTGGAGAAGCCAGGAAATTCAATAAGGGTGTTCAATCTTTGCCAGTGGGCTATGCAAGGGTGTTCAAAATCTATTTTTAATCAATAACAAAAAATATTTTACCTTATATGTAGTATAATTTTTCGGCGAAGGGTGGTCAGTTGACCACCCTTGGGCCAACATAGCTTCGCCCCCGCTGAGCCCTCTAAAATGAAATATAAAAGACATGCACAAAGATAGAAATTGTGAACCTTGTGAACAAGAATCGTCCCTGCCAAACCTCTTCGACCAGCAATGCCTCTTGGAGGTGGTAAAGCACAGTCATCACCAACAATTACCATCTGGTGACAAAGAGATATATATATATATATATACATGTGAAATCAGTGTGAACCCCATCTTCCAGTTTTTGACTGATTAATTAGCTACTCCAATCATCATCATCATCAAAAATAATATTAATAATAATATAACAACAATATCAAGAAAACAATTCTAGAAACTAATATCACAATGATACCTCTACTTTGTAACCTTCAGATTTAGCTTGTTCAGCAGCCAAACCAAAATTCAATCGATCACCAGTATAGTTCTGTAAGGGACCATAATACATTCTAATCATTAGATCACTTCATTATGACAAAAAGTGAAGAATGTAATAGTGATCCACGACAAATTTCTCGTCACAGTAAACATTCCAGTTTAACCAAAAGTAGGATGATGATTGGTGATCTTTTACGTGAATTATTCACACAATTTAAACTTAAAAGCCAGTGTTAGACAACAAGAGAGTAATTAATTAACAACTAGGATTCGTGCTACCTTGACAATCAGAAGGCACCCCATGGGACCTGTGACAGCTCGTATGCCCTACATTGAATCAGGTTAGTTGGCAGACATCATCAAGGAAGAACATATGTAGACCATGTGCTAATCAAGGGGTAATATTATATCATACAGCAACAATTGAGTCAACATTTGGAGAGGTAAAAACGTCCCCACAGATAGCTGCAGTCAGCATCCCTTCTCCAACAAATCCAGCATGGGCAGGTTCATGGCCACTTCCACCACCTAATTATAGAAGTACCAAGGTACCTGATTAAACTGCACTTCGCCATACTGAAGTTCCAACAATACATCCCAAGTTTGAGTTTGAGATTCTTAAGAACACTATTTAGTCATTAATATTCCTATATATTAGTAGTAAATGACGGCTATAGGCAAGGCTGTGATGTACACCTGGGTTACACCTGGGTTTGCAGAAGTTAAAGAAGATGCAAAGATGGGATGTAGTTCCTTTGACTATTATGTGGGTAATCTGAAGAGAAAGGAAAGAGAGCCTTGAAGGTGTGGAAAATAATTTGTGCAGATGAGGGCATGTCTATTGTTTCTAGTAAAACTTTGGTGCATCCATGAGGTTTCTGTTAGTATATGTTTGGGTGTTATTTGTAAAGAACCATGTTTTTTATAGGTTCTATACTTTTGCATGCCACTTTTATCCAGGAATTTTCAACCACATTGATAAAATTGTTACTCTATCAAATAAAAATGATTATAAGAATCTCATAAACAACTGCTATTTTTCTTTCAAAAGAGGTGAGCACGCAATGCATAAGAGACCTGTAGTATAACTCATTATAAGAAGCTTTATAAATTCATAATTATACAAATTAGATTAGTTTGTCAAGCTTCATCTATTTCCAACTCGTGTATGGAGCTCTGAGTGCAAAAATACCAATGCTACTAATAAAAAACAAGTTCCAGTATTGAAATAGAGACATAAGCATAGCTCAAATTCAATACCTGATATGACCGCAACTTTGTCATATTTTTCCCCAAAAACATCAGCACGCAAGACAACCTTAACCTGGATTTCGGAACAGAAGATAAACATGTTAGACCAACTTGGAACACTTATTATCTTGGTATTGCAGCAAGTAAACAAAAAGAGTGAACAAAGTAACAAAAGCCAGATCACCTCAGGAAAACCATCCAGATATTGCAACCCGGGATAGGTCTCAATAAGTCCCTCAATGAACTCTGTCACAACATCTGCAAATCATTTCACTTCAGTATCTACAGAAAATAAACACTTAGGCTTTTCGTACACTTAGGTTTTTCGTACACAAGAGTGGGTTGCTCTAGTGGTGAGCACCCTCCACTTCCAACCAAGAGGTTGTGAGTTCGAGTCACCCAAGAGCAAGTTGGGGAGTTCTTGGAGGGAGGGAGCCGAGAGCCTATCGGAAACAGCCTCTCTACCCCAGGGTAGGGGTAAGGTCTGCGTACAAACTATCCTCCCCAGACCCCACTAGTGGGATTATACTAGGTTGTTGTTGTTGTTGTTGTTGTTGTATATATGACCTATAACACCTATAATACTCTTCACCAGAACCATATAGCATTTAATTAGGCCAATACAGATCATACACATAACAGTACCTACACACATATTGAAACAGAATAGGATGTAACTCTTCAAAATTGGTTGTCATCAGCTATATGAACCTTATACATGCATTCTGCACTATTCAGGTCCGTTTCAATACAATACTATTTATTTGTCTTTAATGTAAATTAAGCACCACAACAGGTAGCCCAGCTAAAATATACTAGGGGAAAACGAAACACTAATTCTATGATAACTATTGGAAATTAGTAATTCTATGAATACCTACAAGTGTCTTATTACTATACTCAGTTGCTTTCATTTTCAAGCAGACAAAACACTAATCTCATCTTTCTCTTTTCTACTTCCATACTAAAAGATACTACATACACAAAACAATTAAAAGAAGAAATAAAATATCTCTTTCTCAATTTTCCCCCTAAATTATACTACTCTACTACCGTTTGATTGACCACCAAACATGTCAAGCAATGCATATAGACAATATCAAGATACAAAATGCTATCTATTTGATACAGTAATGTTTGGGGGTTTCAGAAGCGGAGTTACCATTGGGGTCGTTGATGAGTTTCTTGCTCTGGAAAGCCATCGAATGTATGTGTGTGAAAATCAAAAAGGAGCAAAGAATCGAGTCACTGACGATAGTACTGCATTTACAGAAAGACGATAGAAGTTAGAAAACCCGAAGGAGAAACCTGAGAGGGCTTTTGTAGGTGGAGAGAGGAGAGTATAAGTTGAATTGTTGAATGCTTTGTCCGAACCAAAAACAAAAAGAGGGAGATTAAAAAATGTTACGGCTTATTCCTTCTTTTGTATACAGAAAAAAATTTATTTAATATTATCCAATCTACACGAAACTTATTTAATACTAGTTAATTGAATCGCGCTTCAACCAATCAAATATTTTCATTTTATAAATTTAGTAATTAATGTTATAATATCATAATAAAAAAAGTATATGATGTAACTCATACAGAATTATCGATAGTACCCAATGCAAGTAAATCGAAAACAATAATCTAGAAGTTAGAAATCAAATGTTTAAGCAAAGAAATTATATACATATGCGAAAAAATAACTATTGCCTCTCGATAAACAATCCTTTTAATTAGAAATGCTCGTCATATAGTGATTATAATTAGAAATAAATATTATTCATAATTAGAGACTTTGTATTCTTAGTTAAATATCGTTCGCAAATAATATCATATTATTACTATTACTAACATTTATGAGTAAGGAAAAAGGAATTTGTGAAAATTATTTACACACCCGAACATTGCTTAAAAAATCAAACTCTCCCTCAACTTTGAAAAATAGATATTTGCCCTCTCATATCTCAAAGCATATTTTACCCTCTATTATCAACAGTTTTGTCTTGTTTTTATTTTTTAAAATTTGTATCATAGTTATCTATAAAATAAATAAATTTATTATATATAAAATAAAAAAAATTAATATATTAATCAAGCATATATGTTAATAATATTGAATAATCAAAGAAATGACCAAACAGAATAAAAAATTAAACAAAAAAATAATTTGTTGGTATAAATAATTTTATTAATAACAATCAAAACTTAATAATTTATATAGATAATTGATAATAAAAGAGGGAGAAGAAAGAAACAGAAATTATTTCTTTTAAGAGAGATGTTACATCACCATCATATATATTTTTAACCATCTACTGATTTTTAGTGATTTTCCGTACATCCTTATCATATTTCAATAACACATAGTAACATCTTTTTAAGTTTTCTAAATTGCAATAAAAAAATGAATCATTTTCTAACTCTATCCTATTCTCTCACATACACTATTTTTTTATTCATTTATTTATTTTTGCAGCATGATAGAAACATTCACCTTTTTCTTTTGCGAAAAATTACCAAAATAAAAACTACCAAATACCCAACAATCATTAAAACCGAAAATGGTAAGATAATTGTGCCTTTAGACGAAAGAACCGATCTTGTAAATCGACAAAATCATGGGTAAGAAAGTTTTTAACTTTCTAATCATTCATATGACAAAACAACACACATTATTGCGTTTGTTTATGCATTAACCGGTACTTCTACATTTTGTGAGGGAATTCATTAATGATTACCGGTATCATTGGCAGATACTTAGTACTTCCCACCAAAAACATACCTTAATGTAACAATTTAAAGGAAAAAAGGAAAAGCAGAGATAATATACAAGTATAAATTTTTATATTTAAAGAAGAAAAATATAAAAGAAAAAACTTTTTATATATGTAAAACAAAGGTATTAACATTAGATTCTACACTTAGTTATAATGTTGTGTTTCCCAGTTACGCAATGACATTGACAATATGAATATGTAAAACGTAAAACTAACATGCCAATAAGCATAAAAATCAAAATTTTAATTGAGAAAAAAAAAAAGGAAAGATATGCAGAGGAAGGGGTAATAAGAATAAATCACATATTTGTTAGTCTCAAATCTATCTTTGAGTGCATCTACTTGCACAAAAGAAAAGAAGACGAAAATCAAAAACATCACAACCCATAAGCAAAATGTTAAAAATTAAAGAAGTGAAAAATTCAAAATAACTACAAATCAAGTAATCACAAAGTGAGAACTACCTCTCCGTTAACAAAACAAAAAACTTGAAATATAAAATCAGCCACATTGATAGTCTGTCACAGGTTGATGATGAGGCAATAAAACTGTTGCTAGCATATTGATCTTGTAGGACCAATTTTCTTTTTTCACACAAGCAACATTTGATTCCGCCACTCTCTACTGTAAATTTCTATTTACTCTAATGTTTTTCATACGTACAAAGCAACTCAGTAAAGAAAACTCAAGCAGCGAAAAATGAAAATCGGAGAGGAGAGTAAAAAATACCCAAAAAATAGTAACGGAGGAGGAGAACTTATTTCTTCATCAACAAAAATAAAACTGTAGTGTGATGCTGAGTGAGTAAAAAAGGAAGAAAAGATACAATTTATAACACATTAAACAAATAGGGGTTACATATTCCAAAAGTCACAACCCAATATGCAATTTATAACAAATTAAATAATTGGGGGTTATGAACTTGAAAAGTCACAATGAATGAAGAGGTGTGAGTTATGAATATAAATTTTTTAAATTAAGACAAATGGTTAAAATAAAAGGAAAAAGTCAAAAAAAATAAGAAAAAAGATAAATAGGATTCCTACAATACAAGAAATGCCACATCATCTTGCCAAATTCCTCCTTTATATATATAATAATATAGATAGATTATCCAACAAAAAGTTTGAATGAAAAGATTTTTATTTATTTGATCAAGTTTTTAAGAGCAATTACTTAAGGTGTTTGGCCGAATTTCTTGAAAATAACAAACGAGTGTGAGCAGGAGCAGAGAAGTTTTTTAGGACGGAAAATCTGCAGCTTCTCCATGAAAGCATAAAGCAAATATAAAATATTTTTTTCCGAACAAAAATGTAGCCTACAAAAAAAGAAATTAATTTTACTAAACTATTCTTTCTTACTGTTACTCAGATGTAAAATGAATAGTTGACGTTTTCCTAATTTGACACTAAAAAATTGTTTAAAAAGGTTTATCGGACACAATTTTTGAGTTGTTTAACCACACAAATCGTTACTCTTCCAACCTAGTATTGAAAGTCCATAAGAAAAAATAGAAAGTCATTTTATCATAGGTAAATAAATTTTTGAGTAGACGTGCACTCACTTTTCCCACAGTTAATAAAGGCCGTTTGACCATAAAAAATTTTACTTTTTGAGGGAAAATCTTCACCTTTTTTCAAATTTCACTTGAAAAGCCAGATCACTTGAAATTATGGCTTTTTAGACTTTCACGGTGTGTTTTTGAAGTAATGTTTTTTTTCACTGTCACAAAAATAATGTTGATCTATCATCTGTTTTAAATTTCAGTACCATATAGTTAACTACATTATTCTATTGTAATAGTCTAAACTCCAATTCACTCCGAGCTTACCCCCAATAGTTGCAGCAATCAAATGGTTAAGTGGTAGTTTTTGCGATAGCTCACATATAACTCGTCTCCCATTTTACCTCTATTTGGTTTGACATAGAATATTCCATCAAACATTTTTCACCAACTGACATTCTGGTTAATAATAAATAAAATAATAAAAAATGTTGGACAAACACAAAACTAACTGATTGGCCGAAACTAATTGCATTCGCTAGCCAAAAAGTGTAAAATATGTATGTTATATTTATAGAATACACACACATACATACACACACACATATATATATTATTTTGTAGAGCGGCTAAAAATATATATTTCTCAAAATTATTCACGGTGACTAAAAACATAACTATTGAAAAGTACTACACATTTCGACAGTAGCAGTTTATGTTTGGACAATTCATTTGAGAAGTACTTTTTGCAATATTTGATAAGTAAATTGTATTTGACCAATCTTTTCAAAAGTATTTTTGAGTGTCAAATTACGAAATAAAAATAGTAAATAACATGTTAACAATTATTATCATTTAAAAGAGAGAAATGAATTTGAATATTTATTATAAAAAAATCATTATTTTTTATTTTTTAAATAATCAAAATATAAAATATAACATAAAAATATATACTTAAAGATTTTGATCAATACAAAACTAAATAATCATCCAAAGTAATAATTCATATAATCAAGTAGAAGACACAACCAAAACAAGGCATAGAGCAATCTAGAAGCTACCCCGAACATGAATACCCATGCCATATGTATATACGCTCGTCACCTCATATAAACATCACACATGCATGTAGCAAATAATATCAATTATTAGAAAAAATTCCTTCAACCAAAGTTAGGCAAGACACTTACGTCAATGCGTCCAAATCAAACCTCTAAAATAGTCTTTCCTCTAAATATCACCTCTGTCTGGTCCAAATATAGCCAAAAGTAACTCAATCATATCAAATAACGCTATAGGAATCAATTCCAATTAATAAAGTTGTAATCTTTAGCCAATTTCTAAAAGGTCAACAAATGTCGACCCTAGGCCCACACAGTCAAAACCCGAGTCAAGAGGTAGATCTTGACTACTCATAACCCCACGAGTCCAAATATGTGATTGATTTATAAAATCGAATCCAAATCGACTCTCAAATCCTAAATTTTTATTTTTCAAAACATAGTCAAAATTCCCAAAAAGTTCTTTCAAATTCATGATTTTGGTGTAAGTAACCATGAAAAATTAAGATATAATATCAAAATTAACTAAAATCACTTACATAATAGCTATGTGTGAAAATCTCCTTCAAAAATCGCCTCTCACCAAGTCTAAAGATCAAAATGTGATAAAATAAGTCTAAGTCCCGAAATATCTAGCTAATAACAAGCTACAAATATCGCATTTGCGATCAGAGGCTGGCGAATGCGACAAAAATGCTCGTAAATGTGATGCAACCAAAGTTGTCGGTCACAAAAGCGACTCCCACTTCGCAGAAGCGAAAAATCCAGTAGTCGCAAATGCTACTAAATCCTTGCAAAAGCGAGGCCCCCAGCATGCCAGTCACAGAAGTCCAGAGTTGTAATTGTGACTCTTACCCTCCCAAATGCAAGGTCCCCAGTCCCACCATGTCTCAAAAGTGACAACGTCCTCGCAAATGCGACCAGCACCTCGCAAATACGAGAACAGCAGTACCAACAATCTCAGCCTAGATAAAACCATTCGAAACTCACCCGAGCCCCTCGGGACCCCGTCCAAACATACCAACAAGTCTCACAATATAACACAGACCTGCTCGAAGCCTCAAACCCTACAAAATAACATCAAACCCATGAATCGTACCTCAATTCAAGCTTAATGAACTAATCCAATTTTTTGAATTCTAAACTTACGCTGAACACATTTAAACAACCCGGAATGACCTTAGATTCTACACACAAGTCATAAATCACTATACGAATTTATTTCAAGGTTCGGAATCCCAAACGGACATCGATAACTACAAAGTCAGCTATTGGTTAAACCTATCAACTCTCCAAATCTTCAAACATTCAACTTTCGACAATAAGCCTCAAAATCATCTAGGAACATCGGAACTGGATCCGGGTATATGCCCAAGTCTAAAATCACCACTCGGGCCTAACTGAACTATCAAAACTTCGATTCGAGGTCAAATACACAAAAGTCAAACGTGGTCAACACTTCCAACTTAAGTTTTCTAATTGAGAATTACTCTTCTGAAACAATCTTGAACTTTCCGAAGATCAAAACCAACCATGCACGCAAATCGTAAATACATCATAAAAAGCTATTCAAGGTCTCAAATCACCGAATGGAATGGCAATGCTTAAAACGGCCGGTCGGGTCGTTATATTCTCCCCCACTTAAACATATATTCGTCCTCGAATGTGCCAAGAGTTGTTCTAAAGCCATCAACTCACTGTATAAACTCACCATACACAACCCATGAGCGACCCTATGTTACCACAATCTAGAAAGGTCCATTAGCATAATCCCGACTGAAGATTCTTTCTTCAAGCTTAATCCATCAACCATAGAACCAAATTCCGAATTTGAAATTCCTAATACGATCTGATTCTCACATATACACATTATATCAATCTCAACAAGTTGTAGAAAATCATAACGTCACGACCCAAACTCTCACCGGAGCCATGACGACGCTTAACACTGTTTGCTAGGCAAGCCAACAGTTTCACAATATCAATAAACTTAGTAAACAAATCTTAATAACCTCAACAGCAGAAATATCATGAAATATCTGAGAAAAACAACAGTAACACTACCACAACCATCGCAATGATCTGGTGTTAACGAGTACATGAGCACGACAAATATCTCAAAATACATGGCCAAATCCTCAATATAAATTGTCTGAACAATAGAACAGTGAAATCAGAAAATAAAAGGAAGAGGACTTCAAGGTCTGCGAATGACATAACAACTACCTCGTAGTCTCCACAAGCTGGTACTAGTGCGAACTCTAGCAATCATCGAGCCCAAAAGTACCTGGATCTACACATGAAGTGCAGAGTGTAGTATGAGTATAACCGACCCCATGTACTCAATAAGTAATAAACCTAACTTCGGGCTGAAAGCAGTAACGAACTCGGAAGAAAGTTAGGGTCCAACACCAATAATCAATAACAACTCATATTGTAATGAAGACTAGGAAAGGTAAATAACCCAAAAGATACCATGATCAGCTCGTTCACAATTACAAAAATTTAGGCATGTTTTCCAAGTATAACAGTCAAAGTCGAATCTTTCACCGAGATTTTCAAAAATATGAGCTTATTAAGGAAACTGTGATTTTCCAAACTTTCAACAACAGATGAGACATTTCATTTACTAGTTAGCATGAGAAAAATACATCTCTATGCCTACATGTTAAATATACATGTCAAATCACCGTACAGTGCGAAGTGTGGTTGTATATGTGATGATGAGGGGCACTTGTGCCAGGCACCGTGAGCGTGCTGAGTGTGATTACACTTGATGATTTCACCAAAGCACATATATAGCCCTGTGCCTGCGCTCACTGTGAATACCAGACTCCGGAGGGGCGGATCCTTTCCTAAGCGCTAATTAATAATCACTATCACATAGCCCAGCATGGGGCCTGGTGCACGCATTGCCCATAAAAACTAACACTTATCCCAAGGTAGGGGCTAGCGTACGCGCCACCTTAATCAATAACCACGGCTCTATGGCCCATATCAGTCATCAATCCGCTCAAGTCTCCAAATGCCAACATCTCACAGAAACATAATCTAATTATATGACACGAAAATATCACAGTGTGCCACAAATTCAGCTCAAACATGTGTCACGTACAAGGACACCAATAACACATGAAACAACATATCAAAAGTGCACAGAGACATAAATATAACATGCGAATATAACTATTATAACTGAACAATATGACTACGGCTAAGGCAAATAGCTCAACATAGTAAAAATAACTATATCATGTCTCAAACAATTAAGCAAATAGCCTAGACATGATTTCTGTCATGAATAATAACTCACATAGTCATACAATTGGAGAAAACATGATATCAAGAAGTATGTTAGCAAAACAAGGCATGTAATAGCCTGAGAGCTACTCAGATCATGAATACCCTGGTGCGCACACACACACCCATCACCTACCATGTGCGGCACTCCCACACATCTCAAATATCATAGTTCTCAGGGATAATTACTCTCAAATCCAAGTTTAGATATGTTACTTACCTCAAAACGCATGAATCAATACTCCCAAAAGCCCTTCCTATGCGAATCGGCCTCCGAGCGACTCGAATGTAGCCAAAACAACTCAATATCATCAATAGAAGCCATAGAAAACAACCCCAAACCATAAAGCTAAGATCTTGATTCAAATATGTGAAGTCAACCCAAAAAGTAAACCCCATGCCCGCACTCCGGAACCCGATAAAACTCACAAATTCCGAACACCCATTTCGATACGAGCCTAAATATATGTGTTTCACCCAAATCCAATCTCAAATCGTTCCTCAAATCACCAATTTTCACTCTCTAAATCTTAGTAAAATATCTCCAAATCCCACCTTTAATTCATATAAATTAGGTATAATAATCTATGGATAATCAATATCTAACAACAAAATCAAGTAAGGATTACTTACCCTTTCAGTTGTGACGAAAAGTTTTCCAAATATTTGCCCCTAGCCGAGCTCTACAACTCCCAAAATGAGAAAATAATTGAACCCTTCGAAATATAAAATCTACTAGTGATTCCGCATCTGCAGTGTCGGTTCTGCGGTAAAAGGACCGCACCTACGATCCTCCCTTGGCTCCTGACATCTCGCTTCTATGGTCACCCAGCCGCATTTGTGCCTCCATCATCGCAGATGCGACTTAACCTCTGCGCCCCATCTTCCGCATCTACGGACCCATCTCTAAGCCTTCTCATTCGCATCTGCGTTCAAAAATTCTACAGATGTGCCATTGCATCTGCGCACCCCTAACCACAGGTGCGATTGCACCAGACCTGAAATCTTCAACCAAGTTCAACTTAACCAAAAAGATTCGAGACTCATCCGAAACTTACCCAGGGCCCCCAGGACCCTGTCAAATCACTCCAACCAATCCCAAAACATAACACGGACTTACTCGAGTCCTCAAATCACACAAAAAATATCAAAACTACGAATCACACCTCAATTCAAGCCTAAGGAACTAATCCAAATTTCCAAATTTAAAACTCGTGTCGAACCATATCAAATCAAATCAGAATGACCTCAAATTTTTCATGCAAGTCCCAAATGACACAATGGACCTATCCCAACTACCGGAACCAAAATCCGAACCCGTTATCAATAAAGTCAACCTCGGTCAAACCTATCAACCTTTCAAACCTTCAACTTCCCAACTTTTCGTCAAAAAGCTCCGAATCAACCTACGGACATCCAAATCCAATTCGGACATACTCCAAAATCCAAAATTACCATATGAAGCTATTGGAATTATCAAAACACCATTCTAGAGCTGTCTTCACAAAAGTCAAACTCCGGTCAACTCTTACAACTTAAGCATCCAACCTTGAGACTAAGTGTCCCAATTCACTCCCAGACTTCCGTGAAACTAAACCAACCACCCCGGCAAGTCACGTAACTAAAACTACAGACACGTAAAGCATCAAGTAGGGAAAACGGGGCTCAAATACACAAAATGACCGGCCATGTTGTTTCATTCTTCCCCTCTTAAACAAACGTTCGTCCTCGAATGGGTCTAGAATTATACCTGGAGTCTAAAAAAGGTGAGGATATTTGCTCCACATCTCTTGATCGGTCTTCCAAGTAGCCTCCTCGACCGGATGACCTCTCCAATGAACCTTCACCGATGCTATATTCTTCGACCTCGACTTTCGAACCTGCCGATCCAAAATGGCCACCGGCTCCATATCATAAGTCAAATCCTGATCCAATTGCACCGTGATGAAGTCCAAAACATATGACGGATCCCCATAATACTTTTGGAGTATGGAAACATGAAACAATGGGTGAACTCCCGATAGACTAGGTGTTAATGTAAGTATGTAGGCTACCTCTCCAACTCTCTCAAGTACCTCAAAAGGACCAAAATACCGAGGGCTCAACTTGCCCTTCTTCCCAAATCTCATCACACCCTTCATGGGCGAAACTCTGACCAAAAGCTTCTCACCCACCATATATGCCACATCACGACCTTTTCTGTCGAACTCTTCTGCTCTGATTGTGCTGTACGAAACCGCTTCTGAATCAGCTTCACCTTTTCCAAAGCATCACATACCAAATAAATGCCGAACAACCTAGCCTTCCAGGCTCAAACCAATCGATCAGAGAATGACATCACCTCCCATATAAGGCCTCATACAGAGCCATCTGGATACTCGACTAATTGCTGTTGTTGTAGGGAAACTCTGCTAACGGTAAAAGCTGCCCCATAATTCCCCAAAATCAATGACACGGGTTCTTAACATATCCTCTAATATCTGAATAGTATGCTCGGACTGTCCATCCATTCGGGGATGAAATTCCGTACTCATCTCGACCCGTGTCCCCAACTCACGCTTCACTTCTCTCCAAAAGTGCTAGGTAAATTGCGTGCCTTGATCTGAGATAATAGACACAGGCACACCATGAAGGCGAACAATCTTACAGAGATAAATCCGATCCAGTTGCTCTGAATAGTAGGTAATCATGACTGGAATGAAGTGTGTAGACTCGGTCAATTTGTCCACAATAATCCACACCGCATCAAATCTCCTCAAGGCCCGTGGAAGTCCAACTACAAAATCCATAGTGATGTGCTCCCACTTCCACTCCGGAATATCTAACCCGTGAATCAAACCACCAGGTCTCTGATGCTCATACTTCACCTGCTAACAGTTCAAACACTGAGCAACATACTCCACAATATCCTTCTTCATCCTCTACCATCAATAGTGTTGCCTCAAATCCTAGTACATTTTTGCGACATCCAGATGAATGGAATACTGCAAGCTATCGACCTCCTGAAGAATCAACTCATGCAACCCATCCATATTCAGAACACAAATCCGACCCTGCAACCTCAATACCCCATCATCACCAATATCAACCTCCTTGGCATCATCGTGATGCACCGTATCCCTTAGGACAAACAAGTGGGGATTATCATACTGACGTGCCTTGATGCGCTCAAACAAGGACGGTCACGATACAACACACGCAAGAACCCTGCTAGGCTCCAAAATATTCATTCTCACGAACCTGTTGGCCAAAGCCTGAACATCCAAATCTAATAGTCTCTCTCCAATTGGAATAAAAGTAAGACTCCCCATGCTCTCAGTCTTCCTACTCAATGCATCAGCCACCACATTGGCCTTTCCCGGATGATAAAAAATGGTAATATCATAGTCTTTTAGTAGCTCTAACTACCTTCATTGCCTCAAGTTCATGTTCTTTTTTCTTGAATAAGTGTTGGAAACTCCTATGATCCGTGAACACCTCACAAGACATGCCATAAATATAGTGCCGCCAGATCCTAAGCGCGTGAACAATGGTTGCCAACTCCAAATCGTGCATTGGGTAGTTCTTCTCATGGGGATTCAACTGATATGAAGCATAAGCAATCACTATCCCATCCTGCATCAACATGTACCCAATGCCAATCCGTAAAGTATCACAATACATTGTATAAGAACCAGATCCCAAAGGCAAAACTAGAACTAGAGTTGTAGTCAAGGCAGTTTTGAGCTTCTAAAAGCTCTCCTCACACTCATCAGACCACCTGAATTGGGCACCCTTATGTGTCAATATAGTAAATAGGGTTGCTATAGATGAGAACCCTCCACAAAACAACAATAATAACCAGCCAGCCCAAGTAAACTACGGATCTTAGTAGCAGTAGATGGCCTGGGACAATTCTGAACTGCCTCAATCTTCTGTGGATCCACCTTTATTCCCTCACCAACACCACGTGGCCCAAGAATACCACCGAGTCTAACCAAAACTCACACTTGGAGAATTTAGCATATAGCTTCTTCTCCATCAAAGTTCAGAGCACATTCTTCAAATGCTGTTCATGACCCCCATGGCAGGGAGAATACACCAATATATCATCAACGAAAACTATAATGAATGAATCAGGATAGGGCTGAAATACGTTATTCATCAAGTGCATAAAAGCTGTTGGGGCATTGGTCAGCCCAAAAGACATCATCAGAAACTTATAGTGACCATAACGGGTCCTGAAAGCTATCTTCGGAATATTTGAAGCCTTGATCTTCAACTGATGGTACCCCGATCTCAAATCATCTTCGAAAACACTATAACACTCTAAAGCTAATCAAATAAGTCATCAATATGTGGTAGTAGGTACTTTTTCTTGATAGTAACCTTGTTCAACTGCTTGTAGTTAATGCACATCCTCATAAAACCATCTTTCTTCTTCACAACTAAAACTAGTGCACCCCAAGGCAATACACTAGGCTTGATGAAACCCTTATCAAGCAATTCCTAAAATTGTTCCTTCAATTCCTTCAACTCTAATGGTGCCATGCGATACAGTAGAATAGAGATGGGCTGAGTGCCCGGCACCAAATCAATACCAAAGTCAATAACCCTATCGGGTGGCATGCCCGACAGGTCTGCAAGAAACATATCTGGGAACTCCCTCACTACTGGAACTGACTCAACAGTAGGAATATCAGCACTAACATCTCTCACGAAGGCCAAATACACCAAATACTCCTTCTCAACCATCCGTTGAGCCTTCAGAAAAGACACCCCTCTATTTCGAAAGGCCATATTCCCTCCTTAAAAGTCTGTTAGTAAGAGAAAATTTTTCTTTCTTTTAGTCATATGCCTTGAGCAGTTACTATTCACATGTCATTCTTGGTTGCTTCCTCTCAGTTTAGCCTGCAAACAAATCGAGGGTTAGATTTAGGAACCCAGACTAGCTTAAGTTCTTTCTTGTGATTAAAAAGATGTATCAAATGCTTTTTAGTCTAGCTAAGTAAGGGAGATCTTTTTATGACTGAGGTCCCCCTTACCTACTGAGTCTGAACATGTATCCTTTTATTTTGGGCATTGAATAGTGCTTTATAAGTTTCCCTATAGTGACCAACATTTCCATAATGTGTGCATGCTTACTAAATAATGTGGCTACATACTTAGGTTTAACTTTCGAAAAAGGTTTGTAGTATCCTAAATTAGCTTTATTTACACTATAGTTCTGATTCAACCACTCAAGAGCCTCTAAGGACATGTTCCACTTGGAGGTTCTTGTGACTTTATATTTAACCTTGTCCAAGTACTCTTAAATTAATCGGTTTCGTTCAGTTTGATTTTATAGGTTTTCCCTAGTTAGTTTTAGTTTTTTTTAAAGGGAAAAATGTATCTCACATATCTCACGCTTGCCTTTTCCTGATGCTTCTTTTAATTTTTCAATTTCAAGTTTAAGTGCTTCATTCTCAGATTTTAAAAGTTGAACCTGTTTCTCAAAAGTTTTTTCTTCCCTTTAAAGTTCTTAAATACTTAGTTCAAGATTGTGGCTTTCAAACTTAATTGTTAAAAATAATATAAATTAATTGATATTTATCACCACTCAATTTTTCAATATGATTGATTAAAGAAAGCAACATGACAACCAATCTTTTCCGAGGAAGTATGTGAAGATTATTTTTAAGGTTAAGAACATTTACTTCCTCATTTTCAATGTCAGATTCTGCGTCACTCATGGCCATCATAAAAACAATATTGTCTGAATTGACCTTCTTAGATTCTATGCTTATCAGGACCATCAGTGCCATGTCTGAGTGAGTTTCATAATAGAACATCAACAATATTTCCCAAAATTCATTAGCAATATTGTAGTTTGAGATTCTATTTATATCCTCAACGCTAAGGGCATGGTACAAAATCAATTTGGCCTCTGCATTCTTTTCCAACATCATTTTGTCATCGACATAGATCACCTCTTCAGTTTTTCCAACCTCCTTTCCTTCATCGTCAATTTTGGTTGGAGTGAAAGGTATTTGGGTTGTGATAACCCATAGGTCATAGTCTTCAGCTTGCAGAAGGTTTCCATATGAGTTCTCCACCAACTGAAGTGTTGTTTATTAAATAGGGGTGGACGATTTGTTCAAGTACCTTGTGTCCAGGATTATTGAGAATTCTCTTTATTTACTAACTCCGTCATGGCAAATAAAGATAGTAGCCTATTGATTTACTCTTCTTCATCCTGATAATCATCACTGTCATCCTCATACACAGCAAGAAATGCTTGCTTCATAGCCTCTTATGTAGCCTTTAACTAAGCTACTGTAACGACCTGATAGGTCGTTTAGAGTTCTAACTTTTCCCATCGTGATTTGAGACTTTGAATAGCTTCATTTGATGATGTACAACTTGTGTGCATGGTTCATTTTGATTTCCGGAAAGTTTAGATGTGTTTTAATAAGAAAATCTTGATTCTAGAGTTTTAATATTGTTGGAGTTGACCACAACCAACATTTTTAGTAAACGATCTCGGATCGGTATTTTAATGATTTCGGTAGGTTTTTATGATGATTTAGGACTAGTAGGTATGTTTAATTTGGATCCTAGGTGGCCCGAGGCTATTTCGGTGCTTATAGTAAAAAATTGAAAAATTTGAACTTATGAACTTTGAAATTTTGATTTTATGGTTGTTTTTATTTTTGATGTTATTTGATATTTTGAGCTTACGAGCGAGTTCGTATAAGGTTTATATACTTGTTTGGATGCTTGGACTAGGGCCCGGGGGGCTCAGGTGAGTTTCGGACCATTTTGAGCCTTGTTAGGATAGTTGATGTTCTAGTATTTCGTAGTGCTTTGTGATCACGAAGCTTGTCTCGCGATCATGTAAGAGGCTTGGGGCTGGGGAAGGTTGTTCTTCGTGATCATGAGTTATATCTTGCGATCGCATAGTATCTTCTGGCGCTGGGGGAATTGCTCTTCGTGATCACATTAGAGGTTTAGCGATCGTGTAGAGGGAGGTTGGGGCATCAGGATGCTTGTGCATCGCGAACGCAATGGGTGAATTGCAAACACAAAGGCTTGGAGAGGGATTGGTCTTTACGAAAGCGAAGCAACCTTCACGAATGCGATTATATGTGGACAATTGGCCTTCGCGAACGCGTGGGGCCTTCGGCGAACGCAATGAAGGTTTTTCACCCAGGTCTACATAGTGTTGAAAATCAGAATTTAGCCATTTTTCACTAATTTTGAGACCTAGACCACGGATTGAAGAGATTTAAAGAGGATTTTCACCCCAACTTCTAAGGTTTCTAATTTTAACTTAGTTTTGATTTATTTTCATGATTTCCATATATTTTCACCCTCAAATCTAGAAATGTTAAGTGTAGAAATTGAGATTTTTGGATAAAACATAAGAGATATAATTTTAAAGATTTGAACCTCGACTTGAGGTCCGATTTTAATACAAATCATATATTTGGACATGGGTAAGAATGGGCAATTGGAATTTAGTCTTGATTTCATATTTTGACCAAGTAAGCCCATGTTGACTTTTTGTTGACCTTTTCAAATATAATAAAAGATTGAACCTTTTTTGATACTAGGATAGTTTCTAAAGCTTATTTAATTACCTAGTTGTTGCTACTATCTGTTTATTACTTTATTTTCACTTCCTTTGAGCCGAGGGTCTTTCAAAAATAACTTCTCTACCTTCATTAGGTAGGGATGAGACATGCGTACACTTTACCCTCCGCAGACCCCACTTGTGGGATTTCACTAGGCTTGTTGTTGTTGTTGATAGTTTCTAAAGCTTGTTTTGACTTCTTTGAATATTAATTGACTAAATTCAAGTTGTTGGGAATGGAAAAGCGGTATTGTAGAGTTGATTTATCCCAAAAAGAGATAATTATCTTGGTTAACCTTGACTCGAGGGAATTAGGATGTAATTGGGTCTATTTGCTATGTGTTATATGTGTTGCGAGCGGCGTATATACATGATGACGAGTTGTCATGGGTTAAAGCATGCTGGTAGAATTAGGTTATTCATGTCTTTGCTTATTTATTGTATTATTCACTTGTGTTATGTTGGATTGTGGTACTATTTGATTATCGCACGTTAGTGATCGTGTTTGGGCTCTTGTTGAGATATATGAGTAGGATTGTTTCTCGGGAATGTTAATTTTCTTATGTCACCTTAGTCATGATCATATTTTCCTTAATAAATTATGCTTAATCGTTCTCTTTAATATTATACTGTGCATATTGCCATGTTTGGTTGCTTGTTGGATATCCATATGACTTGTTATGTTGGATTGGGTTGCTCGTTGCAATATTGTTATAATAGGACTGGATTGCTCGGGGCAACAATTTATCCATTGGATCAGTTGCGCGCCGCAACAATATTGTGTTGGATCAAGTTGTATGCCACAACATATATGATGTGAATTTTTGTTTTTAATTTATGATATTATTTGCCTTGTGGATTTGGTATATTGGCTGGTGGATATCGTCTTATCCTCTTGGGTTTGAGTTATTGAGAAAGCTTTAGGTTGCTTTAATTGAAAAACATGGTCATTATCTCTCTTAGTTGAATATTTTACTATTTCTTGTATTTATTCTTGCTATCTATATTGTTATTTCTATTGCTTATTAACTACACAGGGTTATAAATAGGTATCTTATCTTAGCCTCACCGAGGTTAGACTCGACACTTACTAAGTACATATGATCAGTTGTACTCATACTACACCTCTGCACTTCTTGTGTAGATCCAGATATTGGTACCAGTAGCATCTCGAGAGGTGCTTAACCGTAACCAGTTGGAAACATGAGATAGTGTTGCGTACCGTTCGCATATTCTTGAGTCACTTTCATCACTTTTGGTACTGTTTATTTGTATTGGACAATATTGTATTAAACTTTGTATTTAGCATTCCTTAGGGCTTATGCACTCAGTGGAACCAGTCTTGGAAAGTTACTTAGATAGTTGTGTTCACTTTAGATTTATTATGTAATTTTCAGAGTTTTTACTCTTATTTATGATATTATGTTGTTGAAATTTTAGTTCTTCTTCTTTATTTACTATTAAAAATTGGCTTGCCAAGCAAGTGGAGTTAGGCGCCATCACGACCCCTTGGTTGGGATTTTGAGTCGTGACAGCTTCCTGAATTTTATTATACCCAGAACCTCGGTCCTTCTTCAGTTTCTTTTTTTGTTTCTTGACATTCTCCTTTTCCCACTCTATTTTCTACTGTGAACAGTCCTTAATTCTGTGATCAAGCTTTTCACATTCATAGAAGCCATTGAAGTTTGTCCTTTCTGGAGCCTTTGGCTTGTTGAGAACTTTCGTTTTTTAGTTCCTTTCACATTCTTCATGAATCTCTTGAATTGTCTAGCCAGTAAGCCTACGTCTGCTATTTTTTCTTCATCAAAACCAGCTTCTTCTGATGACTTGAGCACCAACCCTTTGTCTCTATTGGGGTCATCATTTTTGAACTTCAGCTTCCTTAACCCGTGAGTCCTTAAGTTTCCAACATGTTCATCTATGGTTGTTTTACTCAACTCCTCCTGAATCACAATGAATTTACTTTCCTAGGAGGCAAGGAGTACCCTGAGAACTTCTCTGACCAATTCTTCAGATGCAAAGGTCTTTCCAAGTGATCTCTACTCATTTATGATAATGTTGAACCTATTGATCATATCCTAGATAGGTTCGAAGTCTTTCATGGTAAACAATTCGTAGTTCCTCAAGAGTATCTCAATTCTAGACTGATTCACTTGAGTTGTCCCTTCATGAGCAGTGTGTAGTGTGTACTAAATCATTTTTGCATTAGTGCATGCAGAAACCCTGCTGTATTCATCAGGACCAAGGTCGTAAATAAGTATCTTCTTAGCCTTAGCATTTTTCTCTATAAGTCTATGATCAGTATTGTTGAATTCACCCCTCTCCTTGGAAATCTTATTTCCCTCCATGCCTAGTTTGATAGGAACATTTGGTTCGTCTAGAACAATGTTCCACAAATAGTAATCTTCGACAGTTGGAAGTCTTCCATCCTCTCTTTACACAAGCTATAGTACTGACAATTGAACAAAGGTGGACGAGTAGTGGATTGTCCCTCATTCATCCCAGTTGGTGTATTCATTTTATGTATCTCTCAAAGGTATTAGCCTAGTGATTGAGAGACTGCTATGATACTAATTATTAGTTTAGTATACCACTTATACACTAGAGGAGGGTAAATAGCTCTGTTAGATGATTTATGAATGGCTCTTCAACTTATGTTTCGAGACCCTTCATAGCTCTATTTGATGATTTATGACTTGCGTGCGAGGTCCATATCGACTTTCGAAAAGTTTAAATGTGAAGTTTTAAAGAAAATATAACTTTTGATTTTGAAGTGGCTAGAATTGACCACAGTCAAAATTTTTGATAAACGATCCCGGATCGGTATTTTGACGATTCTAGTAGGTTCATATGATGATTTTGGACTTATACGCATGTTTGTTTGGCGTACCAGGTGACCTGAGGCTGTTTCAATGCTTTATGTGGAAAGTGAAAATTTTGAATTTGAATTGTGGTGATCGATTCTCTATTTTAGATGTTATTTTGATGATTTAAACTTGCAAGCGCTTTTGCATGATATTAATATACTTGTGTGAATGTTCGGATTGAAGCTCAAGGGCTCGGTAAGTTTCAGATAGGTTGCAGACTAATTGGAATAACTCTTGTGTTGCTGGGCTACAGATCTCGCATTTGCGAGGAACTGTTCGCAAATGCAAGCCTCGCATTGGCGAGTGCTAGCTTGCATTTGCGAAGATGAGAAGGGACTGGGCAGCTTTGCTTTTGTGAAGTTCTGCTCACTTTTGCGAGTTGTCCGGGCTTCGCAATTGCAAGAACTAGATCGCAATTGCGATACTGGGAGTTGAGGAGCAGCTTCGCATTTGTGAAGCTCAGTTCGCTTTTGCGATGGATTGCTCCTTCTCAGATGTAAAGGTTTAATCGCAATTGCGACATTAATGGGGCTCAGACACTGTTCGCATTTGCGATCAATGATTTACTTTTATGAACGTCGCAATTGCAAACTATACAATAGTTTGCGATTGCGATATCTGCAACTGGGTTAAAGATTGAGATTTTGGGACATAGCTCATTTTACACCATTTTTGAGACCTAGACTCTATAGAGGCGATTTGTAGAGAGAAACATCTTCCCAACTTCATAGGTTAGTAACTTTAACTTATTTCATTCAATTTCTATTACTTTTTCATGAATTTTCACTATCACATCTAAGATTTCATGTAGTAAAAATATGGGTTTGGGTAGAAATTATAAATTTTGTAAAATTAAGATTTAGACCTCAAATTGAGGTCGGATCTCGAAACAAATCACATATTTGAACTCGGGGGGTTGGGGGTGGGTTGGGGGGTTGGGTAATTGGGATTTGGTTCTAATTGAACCTTTTTGGTTCTATGGTAGTTTCTAAAGCCCGTTTTAACTTATTTGAGTAATATTTCCCTAGATTTTGGTGATTTGGAGGCTTATTCTAAAGAAAAAGCCATGTTGGATTGTTGATCTTGTTCCGAAAAAAAGTAAGTGTCTTGGTGAACCTTGATTGGGGGAATTAGGGTGTAATCAAGTCTATTTTCTATGTGATCTATATTTTGGGGGCGACACATATGCAAGATGAGGAGTGTATATGTGTTGGTCGTAGGATAAGCATGAGGGTAGGGTTAGCTTTATTTGTACGATGTACTCTATATAATATATCTTCCACACTCTAGATAGATTGTGAAACTCTTTGATTTCCCTTATCCATGTTATTATCCATGTTGAGCTTATTGAGATATTGAGCGTTATGGCTAATGAATTACTGAATCGGATATTGGTGCAATTGCGTTGGTAATTTTTCATATGGCTAGCTATGTTCAAATGTTATCTTTGATATTGCTTATGCTTCCCACCTTGCTCGGTACTATGTTACCTGTGTTTTACTTGTCATCTCGTTATTTCTCATTACTTAACTGTACATGTTTAGATGTAGGTGTCTTGTCTTAGCCGAGCCACTACCTCGCCGGGGTTAGGCTTGACATTTATGGAGTACATTGGGTCGGTTGTACTCATACTATACTTCTGCACTTCTTGTGCAGATTTGGACATTGGTACCAGCGGAGTCCCGAGAGGTGCATAACAGATACCAGATAAGTGATTCAAGGTAGAACCACATATCGTTTGTAGGCCTCAGAGTCATCTTTCCATTTTTTGTGTACCATGTCTACTTTTCCAGACAATATTGTATTTCTTTCAAGACAATGTATTTAGCAAACTCTAGTAGCTCATGTATTCGTGACTCCACGTCTTGGGATGGTTGATCGTTACTGTTGACATTTAGACTTGTTATGTATGTTGTTGAGTTGTATTTACTCTATATTATATATTTGTTGTCATCAGTTAGATTCTTTTCTTTTGTATTTATCATTATATGTTAGCTTGCCTAGCAAACGGTGTTAGGCGCCATCATGACCCCATGGGTTAAGATTTTGGGTCGTGACAAGTTGGTATTGATGAGTGTGGATTTTAACCACTTATTAGTACCTTCGTGCTTTAGTTTTTAGTCCGAAAGTAGTGAATTTTTTGCCCCCGAATCTAATGAAAATGTGTGAATTGCAGGTATGATGTAGAATGTGAGATCAACAAGAAATCTAACTCAAAAATGAGATATTCCAGATCAGAATAATCAAGAGGAGAAGTACAAAGAACAGTGTGATCCGCAGAATTCCATCTGTAGCCGCAAAAGTAAATGCGGCCCGCAGAAAATAATATGCGACCGCAAAAGAGAAACTAAAGCTTCAAGGGTATCAAGCAGAAGTGCGGTCCGCAGGCCAAAGATTAGAGAGGTTGCAATTGAACAAGTCTGAAGCCTCCTCAAAGTGCGGTCTGTAGCCAAATTATGTAGCCACAGAAGCTGAAGTGCGGCCGCAGAAGCTTATACGCGGCCGCAGAATCCCTCCAACTGAAGGTACCTACAAGAGCAACATACAATATTGCGGACAACATATGTAATTGTGCGGCCGCAGAACCCTCCGAAGGGTATTTTTTTAGCGAATTTCAGAGCACTATAAATAGACTAGGAACACTTCTTTAGGGCGACTTTAGTACTATAACAACATCTGACAGTTATATTTAGCCTTTTTGGGCAACTTGAAGCAAGAATTAGAGAAGACCCACTAATTTTTCACTTTAATTTTAGTTTTATGTCTTTAATTAATTCTTCTTTTCATTTTTGTATGTCAATTATTATGAGTAGCTAGATTTTATCTAGGATTGTGATCCAACCCTAGTGTGTAAAACTTATGAGTGTTTAATATTAGTGCTTTCTATTGATTGGGTGGATGTTATTTAGCCTTGTTTATGCTTTATACTTAAAATTAATGTTGCAAACATTGATCCATGCCTGTTTGGCTTAGTTCTTACTTGAGAAAGAGGAATTTAGTTTAGAAAAACTTGGCTAACAAGAAATTGAACTAGTTAAAGCTTTCATTAGTATGATTAAAGGATTTGAACTAGAGATAGGGATAATCCAACTTGGACTCATATTCAATTGTTTTGATTGCTACCCATTTGGTCTTGAGAAAACCAATTTGGGCATAATCACTCTTTAACCGAGAGGTATTGAGTGGGTACTTAAGCATTGAGACTTATAACAAATCCCGATCTAATAAGCAAGCATAGATTTACTCTACCCATTAGGTTTACACCTAGGTAAAGGTTACAACCCTAGGCTTTTTCCTATTTGATAAAAACATTAAAAAACTTTTCAACCATTATTTTCTCATTAGTTAGTTAAACCTCTTAGAAGTTAATTTAGATACTAGTTACCCACTTTTGTTTGAAAGCTAAATTTTGTTATTTCAAAGTTCTTTTCTTGAGTGTTTACCTTAACACCACTTTAAATTCCTTGTGGATTCGACCCTGACTCGTGTTAGGTATTATTATTATAATGACCGTTTCATACTCCTTAATTGGGTTTGAATTGGACGTGATCAGATGTCAAAGCCCTAGGTTGCATAGGTCTCACGAGTCATGAGCAAGCTTGTTAGAGTCTTGATGATCAATACGGAGGCATCTGTACTTATCTTATAGAGTCTATAAGGCTTTAGGAAACTTTACTTTCTTTCTTTCTCTATTGTGCGATTTTATTATATCATTAATTTTGAATATTTATTCTTTTATTCTCTCACAAATGGTAAGGACATGTGCTTCATCTGCAGCTGATCAGGAGCCAAAACCCTAGGTTGCAGCCAGTACTAGGGGTAGGGGATGAGGCAAGGGTAGAGGCTAAGGTAGAGGAAGAGTTGATCCTAGAGCACGTGCAACAACACCGGTAGTTGAGCCCTAGAAAGCTTAGGATGACGGGGTCCCAAATCAGGTTGAGCAAGTAGGATCAGCTCAGGTCCCTATTGCTTCAGGACGTCTTAGTTTGCATGGTTTTATTTATGGAGAGAATGGCTCAGACCGGTATGTTTCTAGCCGTTTCTTAGGACGGGGTAGGTGCTCAGACTCTTCTAATCATACCCTAGAGAAGATGGCTCATGGTTATCAGAACCTAAGAGTTCTATCAGTTATGGTGGTTCGGCATGTTGTTGCTACACAGCCCGGGGACAGACCTGCGATGTCAGTTGATGAGTTGAAGAGGTTAGATAAGTTCACCAAGTTGTTTCCCACTCACTTTAGTGGTTCACCTTCAGACGGATGCTCAGGACTTCTTGGTTCGTTACCGTGAGGTTTTGTGCAACTTGGGACTATTGGAGTCCAATAGAGTTGATTTTATCATTTTTCAGATGCATGGTTCTGCCAAGAAGTGGTGGTAGGTTTATGAGATGGACAAGCTAGCGGGATCACCTCCTCTCACATGGGCTCAATTCTCACAGTTGTTCTTGGAGAAGTTTATTCCCCCCACTCAGAGAGATGAGTTATGCATCCAGCTCGAGTGCCTTCAGCAGGGTAGCATGACAGCTACTCAGTATGAGACTAGATTTGTTGACCTGTCCTGCCATGCAGCTATCCTGATCCCTACTGAGAGTGAGAAGGTGTGGAGGTTCATAGAGGGTCTTTCATACGGAATCTGACTTCAGATGGCTAGAGAGGCCAAGACTTAGACTTCTTTCACTCAGTTGGTGGAGTTTCCAGGAGGATATAGCGTATTAGAGGCCAGGCGAGTGAGATGACCTCTGACAAAAGGCCCCACCATTTTGGAGGATTTAGTGGTGAATCATCTGGAGGCAAGGTTCCTTTGGTAGAGGCCATCCTATCAGGCCAGTACAGTCATCATTATAGGTCACACAAGAACAATGAAGTATTCTGAGTCAATGGTCACTGGGTGAAGCACTATTTGGGTAACGTTGGAGAGAGCCACGTGGTGGTGGTCCTTTATTTCACTTGAATATGCTTAGACATTACTTCTTTCCGCAATGTTAAATCAGGCGCTTCTTGGGAGGCAATCCAAGTTCTTTTCCTTTTTTTTTTGTAGTTAGGTGTTATTTGTTGTTTCTAACTTGATTTGAAGTACGCTATAGGGTTGAGTGTTACATGCAAGAAGGGTGGACAAAATGGCTAAGTGTTGAAGGAAATGCGGACTGCACGTTTTAATTGTGCGGCCGCAGAATTAATTGTGCCACAAGAGAAGATCTTGTGCGGGCGCACATTTCACATGCGGACCGCACTTCTGAAAGCTCGACAAAATGTTAAATTGCAAACTCTCTGAAGTTTGAGCCTGTCAGTGCAGGGCTAATCTGCGGCAACGAGAGGAATTATATGACCGCACTTAAAAATTTGCGGACCGCACAAGTGACACAGACCATTGCTACCCGGCTGAAGGAGTGCGGGCCACACTTGGAATTGTGCAGCCGCACTCGGCCTTTTAACCTCTCAATAGTTCTGAGTATAAATAGAACTTTTGGATTCATTTTACACTTTTCACCCACCATTGAATCACAGTTGCTCTACAAGTTTAATTGAGGGTTTTTCACTGTCAACCTTACACACCCATATGTGCTCACACGATCTAGTACACTCACTTCATCTGCTATGCTTCACTTCATGTTAATCTTTTGTGTTATTTTAATTTTTGAATTGTTAGCTTTTTTTTAGGCCATCTTTTATTAGAGTTCATCCATGTATCCATGTGGGGTAGATCTGTACTGGGTTGTCATTAATACATGCTAAAATGGGTTGGGTTAGTTAGATTTTATGTGTATAGCATGTTGCCATATCGATTTGAACAAGTAATTACAAAATCTAAGTAAAAACACTGTCTGCTCGTTAAATTTTGAAATCTGCAGCTGCACTTGAATTTGTGCGGTCCGCAGTTGGTTGATTTTGGTAACTGGTGAAGGCAAGTGTATTCTGCGGCCACACTTTAATTGTGCGAATAATAGAATTATTGGTGAGGCCGCATTTTGGGTCCGCACTACTGTTAGAGACTTGTCTCTTGAAAGAACAAAAATGTAGACCACACTTATAATTCCGCGGACCGCTGATGAATTCTGCGGCCACGCTTTGGCCGTCGCACTGTCTTCAGAGATGATGTATCTGATCCTCTGATCTTTCTTGTTAGAAGTGCGGCGTAAATGAAAATGTGCGATCCGCACTCCCATTCTACGGCCGCACATCAAAAAGTGCAGACTGCAGATCCCATTTTTTTTAGCATGTTCATCATGTTGTAACCTTACTGTGTTCACACTGTTCTCTCATGCGTACATGAGTCTTAACTATGTTGAATGATGACTTGCAACTAATAATCTTCTTTGTTTTGATACAGATATTGGTTCGATTACGAGGCCGTGGCAAAACTGCCAAGGGTAGAGGAGAGTCTTCTAGGGGTCAAGGCAGAGGTGCCTTGCCCCTCAGTGTGCCCAAGACTATTCGGAAGAAAGCCACAACAGGCAGAGGGAGGGGTGCAGACCTCTTCGAGTCTAGTTCTTATGCCCGTCTAAGGAGGCTTCCGAGGGCAACTCCGTGTCTTTTCCGGAGGAGCGGACAACTGAGCAGTCCAGGCCACATGGGCAATCTGAGCCTCTAGACGTGCCTTCATCATCTCACAACACTTTTGAGGGTTCAAAAACTGATAGCCAGGCTTCCAAGCCAGCTGCTCCAGTATATGGTGCACAGGATATTCCAGATGATGGGGTAGGGGGGAGGGGTACATCTACTAGGGTTGATCAGACAAAGAAGAAGGAAGCTTGGAAGATAGATTTATGAGCCTGCCTGCATTTACTGATTTTTGGATGTGTTGGCCGTTGAGCTCATTGACACATGGGCAACAGTTCTTGTTGAAAGATTTTGATAGATACAACCCTGTAGTTTTGGAGCAGTTCAGGACGAGAAAGGGATAGATGTTGTTTACTAAGAAGGTAGTGGATGTCAATGAGCACCTCGTCTGCTAGTTTTATGCCAATATTTCACACATTTGCAAGGGGACAAAGGTGACCAAAAGTACGCAACCTCAAGGTGAAGTTTGATCAGCACACGCTGAACGCGTACTTGGGATTTGAGGACTTGGAACCAAAGGAGTACTTGGAGAAGTCGGCCTTGAAGGAAGAGGACCGACCATGGCTTGCTGAGATCTTGGCACCGGGACCATCTCCACCATGCATTACTACTGGGGTACCTATTCTCTGGAGTACATTGAGCTTTGAGGAAAAAGGTTGGCAAACCTTTGTGTGTAGAAGGATTGACCCGTGCCATAATGAGAATAACTTTCTTTTCCAAATGCTATTCTAGTGGCTTCTATCATGGCCGGGTACCCGATCAATATGGGTGCCCTGATGTCAGCCAATATTTCTTTGGTAGCGCAGTAGACTAACACTGTTTACCCCTACAGAGTACCTCACAGATGC
The DNA here is from genome assembly GCA_000715115.1 of Nicotiana otophora. Taxonomy (NCBI): domain Eukaryota; kingdom Viridiplantae; phylum Streptophyta; class Magnoliopsida; order Solanales; family Solanaceae; genus Nicotiana; species Nicotiana otophora. The sequence goes on along the minus strand of AWOL01S0080852.1, from coordinate 49,548 downwards.
AAAGGTAGAGACCAAGCCATTTGATACAAAGGTAAAGCCTAAGGAGCCGTTTGGGTGGTACTCGCTGCAGGATCCGAGCAACCTGAAGAAGAGTGCTCAGCCTTCTATTACTGCCGACTAGTCTAATGAGCCGATATTGGCAGTTTCTGACACAACTGATATTCCATCCCCATCAACTGAGCCCTATACCAGTGCAACAACTGCTATGCCTAAGCTACCATCTTCATCTCCTCTTATAGTCCCTTCCACAGCTCCTAGGGCAGCCCCTCCTCCGAATCAGAGGCCGATGCCCATGCCTACATGCCCACTTTTTGCTCTACGAGTCTCCCAGACATTGACGAGTCTCAATAATTGGATGCAGGCAGCCACTTCAAAGTTGTCTGATATATCTAGTACTGTTACAGGGTAGTCATCAACACAGGCACTACGAGAATCCACTATGCTTGATGAGACACTGCGTAAGATTTTGGACAATCAGAAGGTGATCATGGACACTATGGTATATCATGGTTCATTTATTGAGGGTTTGACCAAGCAGGTCAAGAAGATGAAGAAGTCTCAAGCCAGCAAGAAGTCAGTGGATGAGCTACGAGCTGAGGTGACTCGGCTAGCTACAGCTGGGGATTTTCCCTTTGATATGTTGCTTGACCCAGACCAGTCCGCCACAGATCCATCTGCACAGGTTGCTCCAGCTGGCTAGTATGAGGAGCCATGCCTTGCTGCTAACACTGCTGACATAGTGCGTGCGATGTTTACCACTCCCGCCACTCCCAGATATGATGATGATGATATTCAGTTGGCTGAGCCAACAAAGCTTGATGTTGCTGGGGACACTGAGACGTCCAAGGATTCTTAGGGAGTTTCTTCGCCCTCTCTCCTTTTACTCTTATTTTGGTAAGCATTGGGGACAATGCTTACTTTTATTCAGGAGGTGGAGTTTATTTGATGATAAATTGGATACATTTGGACTTAATAATTGGATGATTCTGTCTCTTTTTATTTTATCTATCTTTAGTTAGTTATTTCTTTCATTAGCTTCTTCAATTGTTCACTTTGATTGTAGTTTTTGTTAGTAGCTTCTTTTTATGTTAGTAGTTTTCATGTTTTTCGTAGTAGTGTGGATAATAAGCCTTTGGTTTTTTTAATGCCACGATTCTTTCCAAAGTTAGTATTTTATGTGAACCGGGTGACTCTTCCTGAGGATAGATGGTGGGACAATTTTCTTAAGGGAATGAGTCCGTTTTTGTATTTAGGTAATAATAATAGTAGTAGTAATGAATAAAAGCCCTAATCAAGTCATTCTCTAAAAAGAGTATTCATGCTTCATTTGGCATCAACACACTTAATTGCATGCTTATGGTTTGCAACAAGGTTTTTGAAAGAAAATAGCTCTAGTTAGTGATTTTGAGACTCTTGAGTTGACTTTGATAATCATTGAGTGGTTAATTGGACCATAGTGATCTTTAACTTGATTGTGATTGTTGTAGGCTTTAGACTATATCCTCTTTTATGGTATAGTTGCATGAGGGGTGAGGTGTTTTTCTTTGCTAGTCCAAGTTTTTGTGTGAATGGTCTAGAACTTGCCCCGAATGTCTTTTAAGGAGAAATCTTAGGTTGCTTGGTTTGGAAGATGATTGTAGGCTTTCCTTGGTCCGTTTGAGTTTTCTATTGCCACCCAATGCTTGTTATCCCTAGTCAACCCCTTTGAGCTTTTAGCCTTTCTTTATTGGTAACCATGCTACAAGCCTTTACCTGTTTTGTTGTAATCCTCTCTTGGCACTCAGACCTTCCTTAACACTCTTATGAAATAAGTAGCTTAAGGCATATGTTTGGGGGAAGATTTGAGTAATTTGAAAGAGGTATCAAGGCACCAAAAAGAGAAAATAAATGATCTCTATGAAAGAGAAGGCAAGAAAAGAAAAGAAGGAAATAAATGCCAAAAAGAGTATAAAAAGGAAGGTTGATGAAATCAAAAGGAGGTAACTATCTCTAGTATAAGAATCAAGGGAGAAAAAGAATGAAATGAACAAAAAAGAGTGACATTAAGTCTCTCCAGCCCGCACGAAAAGGAAATGCCACTAAGAGTTGGTAAATGTAAGCCAAGAAATGAAAATGTGGAGTGCTTAAGGAATGGTGTAACCACTTATCCCATATGGTATCCTACCTCAATCCAAAAGCCTTTATTACAACTCGAAAGAAGCTCTACTTGATTTTGAACCGAGTAAGCTTATATTACTGGTGATCAACATGAGGAGCAAGCCTATGGTACTTGAAGCCTTACTTGTGACATTCCTTTGTCAGAGAAGAGTGAACCGTTCATTGATCTAAATATTGAGTGCTAATTCTTGAAGTAATCTTGACAAATGGAAGGTAGATGAGGAAGTGTTTTGAGTTCTACATGATAGAATAAGAGTCCTCGATGAGTGAAGTCAATTCTTGAAGCTCAAGTGTCACATTAGAGTCATATGTGCATACTATGTGATTTGTCACCTTGGTGAATATGCATGCGTATTGTGGGTAATTGTTAGTCCCAACTGAGTCTGGATGACTTACAATTGACTCTTTGAAATGACCTTTCATTTTGAGGAGGTAGAAGCTAATCTATTTGCTTGAGGACAAGGAACGACTTAAGTTTGGGGGAGTTGATAAGTGTAAATTTTAACCAGCTATTAGTACCTTCTTGGTTTAGTTTTAGTTCGAAAGTGTTGATTCTTGTTCCCAAAACTAATGAAATTGTGCAAACTACATGCATATTGGAAAATTGGACCTCAACAAATAAATCTAATTCAAAAAGTAGTGTTCCAGCTCATAAAGGCAAGAAGGAGTGCAGCAGGCCAAAGTGCGGTCCGCATAAGGAATTCTGCGGCCACAGAAGAAATATGGTCCATAGAAATACCTCTGCGGTCGCAGATCTAGTACTTGAAGCTCAGAGGATATTTGGAGAAGTGCGGTCCGCACACTAAATGTGCAGGCGCAAAATATGGTCGTACTGACAAGAATTCAAAAAGTTTAAAGAATGTGCAAAATGACCAAGTGTGAAGTCTTGCCAAAAGTGCAGCCGCAGAAGGAAAAGTGCGGTTGCAGAAGCTGAAGTACAACCGCAGATGGAATTGTGCGGCTGCAAAATCTCTACACTTGCAGGAGTTAAGAAAAGTGCGGACCACATATGGAATTGTGCGACCGCAGAATCTCCCGAAGGGCATTTTTGTCAGCGAATTTTGGGCTAATATAAATAGACGGGAAACACTTTTTAGGGCGAGTTTTGTAATATTTAGGGCTGTAGCCGTTATATTTTACTATTTTGGGTAATTAGTGACATTTTTGGTCTAATAATTATTAGTTTTATCAATTTAATCTTAGTTATGACTTTAATTAGTTCTTCTTCTATGTTTTCCTTAATTTCTACGATAACCCAACCTTAGTGTGTAAACCTTATGGGTGATTAATTTAATACTTATTTATGATTGAGTGTTTATTATTTAGCCTTGTTCATTCATTATTTCTAGAATTAATAGTTGTAAACATTGATTCATGCCTATTTGACTTGGTTCTTACTTGAGAAAGAGGAACTTAGTCTAGGAAAACTTGGCTAACAAGAAATTGGTCTAGTTAAGGTTTTGGCTGGTCTAATTAAAGGGTTTGAACTAGAGATAGGAAAAATCCGACTTGAGCTCATATCAACCATTTTAATTGATACCCAATTGAGCTTGAAAAAACTAATCTGGGCAAAATCACTCTATAACCCAGAGGTATTGAGTGGATAATTTAGAGTTGAGAGTTATAATACACTCAGGTTACTAAAACAAGCATTAACATGATTTACCTATTAGCTAACGCCTAGGTGAAGGTTACATCCCTAGACTTCTTACCTATTTGATAAAAACAACCAAAATAATTGCTCGTTTTCTAGTTTCTTCTCCTTAGTTGATAACTGTTAGTGTCAATTTTAGAAGTAGAGAACAAAATCCCTTGTTTGGAAGCACAATTAAGCTATTTCATTTACTCTCATCAAGTGTACACCCTAACACCTATATTAAACTCCCTGTAGAAATCGACTCCAACTCTTGTTGGGTGCTATTCTTCCAACGACCATTTTCACTCACTATTGAGTGCGGATTGGACGTGGATCAGTCTCTTCCACACTATCATCAATATCAACCCGAACCTCATCATGTACTTGAACATCATTTTGTGGGACTTCCTCTTCTTGGATTATTTTGTCATCATCTCCAATTTTCTTTGCATTTGAGGTGGTTGTATTCCCGCCTCTTCCACTTCTTATGATAACTGTCATGGAATGTCCCGTATTGTTACCACACTTTAGGTTCACTACCGTATAACTATCACTTGGTAATGCACCCTTAGGACGAGTATTAAGAGCTTGAGAGATTTGCCCCATTTGAACTTCAACATTCCAAATCGATGTGGTATGTGAGGCAAATTAGGAACCAAAATCTGCATTCTTTTCCATCATTTGCTTGAATGTTTTCTCAATACCGCCCATTTTATTGCTTGAAAAACTTGAAATGTGGAAGGATAGGGAGGTAGGTTGCTTGGTTGTTGGTACATTGGAGGTCTTTGGAATCCTGAACTCCGATTTGCATGATTGTTATTGTTCCCCTAATTTCCTTGACTATTACCTTCCCAATTGCCTCGGTTGTTTCGAGATAGCCATTGATTTTGATTGTAGACTTGGAAATTGCTCTATTGCCATTGGTAATTGTTTACAAATTGAACCTCCTTTTATTGCTCTTGATAAGAGTCATCTTGATTATAACAACCATCATCTTATGCATAAGCCTCTACTCGGGGTTGAAATTGGGGACCTTTAGTCCTCTTCTTGTTGGCCAAAACACTCACCCCTTCCATGGCATGAACTTGCTTAGGATCTTGAGTTTTGATAGAGTTGAGCCTTAGCAAGCTGAGTCATGCTGGTGGTCAATTTCGAAATAGCTTTGTAATGACCCGACCGGTCGTTTTGAGCTCTAGAACGTCATTCAATGGTTTGAGACCCTGAGCAGCTTCACTTCAGGTATTATGACTTGTACACGTGGTCGGAATTAAATTTCGGGGAGTTCAGAGTTGATTTGAAAAGAAAATTCTAATTTTGGAAGCCTTACATTGGAGGAATTGACTAAAGTGTGATTTTTGAGTAGACGATATCAGAGTCAGGATTTGAAGGTTCCAACAGGTTCGTATGATAAGTTTGGAATTGGGCGTATGTCCGAATCGAGTTTTGGGATGACCCGGGAACGTTTCGGTGCCTATTGTGGAAGTTGGCATTTTGGAAGGATTTCATAAATTTGGGTTGGAGTGCATTTCAATGCTATCGATATCCGTTTAGGATTTTGAGTCTGGGAATAGCTCCGTATGGTGATTCTGTTATTGGGAGCGCATCTGGATGTAGATTTGGAGGTTCGTAGGTCATTTCGGGGTCATTTGGCGAAAATTAGAACTTTAAAGGTTTTTGAGAAGTTTGATCGGGATTGGACTTTTTGATATCGAGGTCGAATTTCGACTCTGAAAGTTGGAGTAGGTCTGTAATGTCAATTATGACTTGTGTGCAAATTTTGAGGTCAATCGGACGCGATTTGATAGGTTTCGGCAACTATTGTAGAAGTTTGAAATTTTAAAGTTCATTAAGTTTGAATTGGAGGGTGATTCGTAGTTTTGATGTTATTTTGCGTGATTTGAGACCTCGAGCAGGTCCTTGTTAGGGGACTGGTTTTTGCGATTTGGACGGGGTCCCGGGGGCCTCGGGTGTGTTTCGAGATGGTTTCGGATCATTTCGGGCTATTTTGGACTGCTGTTGCTGGTGTCTGGTATCCTTCTTCGCGAACGCGAAGGAAGTCCTGCATTCGCGTAGAGGAAATTATGAGGGTGCTGGGTTGGCCTTCGCGAACGCGAGCAAGTGGACGCGAACGCGAGGCAAGAGCTGGGCAAGCCTTCCCGAACGCGGCCAAGGCGACGTGAACACGAAGAAGAAAAGGGGAAATGGGCCTAAGGCCATTTGGCCTAAGCGAACGCTAGGGGTCTGGGCAGCTGGCCTTCGCGAACGCGAAGAGAGATTTCTGGGCGTGAGGTTGTTGAGCCTCGCGAACCAAGGGATGTGCCGCGTTCGCGAAGAAGGGTCGCCTGGGCAGTGAAGTTTTTAAAAGACGGGATTTGGCCATTTTCTTCCATTTTTCATTTGGTTGGGCGATTTTTGGAGCTGTTGGAGGGGAGATTTTCGTCATAGATGTCAAGGAAAGTGATTCCCACCTATTGCAAGTTTAGTACTTGGATTATATATGGATTTAGACTTAAATTTGTGAAAATTTGGGATTTTGAAGAAAAAATTAGAAATTGGTATTTTTTGGATTTTGACCACGACTGGAATTGGGAATAAATTATATATTTGAGTTCGTAGTGCTATGGGTAGTGTTTGGCTTCGAAAACTTTCGGAATCCGGGCACGTGGGCCCGAGGGTTGCTTTATCAATTTTTCGAGCAGAGTTGTAAATTGTTATAAATTGATTAATTATGAGTATTTGAATATATTTTGATTGGGTTGCATCTTATTTGACTAGTTTTGGATCGACGGTCACCGGGTTGAGGTGTTAGGGCGGCGTTAGAGCCGGTTTTGGAATGTCTGAGTGAGGTAAGTCTCCTGTCTAATTCTGTGAGGGGGAAAACTACCCCTAGGTGATGTATTTAATGTGTGCAACGTGTTGCGGGGACTATGTACGCACGAGGTGATGAGAGTCCGTACGTAGTTAGATTCATGTTATTGTCCGGGTAGACTTAGGTTCATATCATGCTATAGCTGTATTATTTAAGTAGTCTCTCGCCTATTTAATTCCTTTGTTTTACATTACTACTTGAGACTAGAATTGCTTTGTAGAGACTTCACGAGTTCATGATTAGTCACTGAATAATGGTACTCCTCTTCCGGCATGTTTCCGGGATATATACATATATGTTTCATTGAAAGGTTCTTGTTAAAGAAATTACAACTAACACGTTTATTCGTGAGTGGGGTCAAGGACCCGTCAAAGCTTCTTATTTTTATGGGATAGGGCTGTTCGCTTCGGCAGGATTATGTATTTCACTCTTATGGGATCGGGCCGTTCGCCTCGGCAGGATTTATGTACCACACTCTCATGAGAGCAGGCCATTCACCTCGGCAATTAATAGATGCATCTATGGTTTATTTCGTTCGACCCTTAGCAGTGCACATTTTAAATAGTTATGTTGGATTGGGCCGTACGCCTCGGCATTTCCTATATCATATCCTCATGGAATTGTGCGTAATACTTGACAAGAAGTCGGGGTATCTGTCAATTTCCCCCTGATTCGAATTATAACAACCTGCTTGGTGAGATCTAGTATACATATACATATGATCCGGTTGAGGATGGATTTTCTAATTAAGAGCTTGAGTTTATTGTAAGGAGGATAATTGTACCACATATTTACACTTGTTTATTTTATTTATTTACTTTGCCTATATATTTTTCACCTCTTTACTGTAGTTGATATTTTTGGACCACTAGTGAGTATCGATGTCGACCCTCACTACTTCTCCAAGGTTAGGCTAGATACTTACTGGGTACACGTTGATTACATACTCATATTACACTTGCTGCACATTTTTGTGTAGGTACATATGTGACTAGTGACCTTGTGAAAGCAGAGGCGTGTATGCATGCGAGGACTTACGTGAGCTGCATTCTATATTAGGACCCGCAACCAGCAGAATCTCCTTCAGAGTTATTTATATTTTTTCTGTCTAAGTTGTATTTCGGACAGATGTTGTACTTTATTTTTACTTCTTAGTTGATGCTCATGCACTTGTGACACCGGGTTTTGGGGTGATTATGGGTTGTTCTGTATTGATATTGTTAAGAATATTATTATTTACACTGTGAATTTCATCTTTTACTATTTAATTGAAGAAAAATATGATTTCACAAATATTAAAATGAGAACCAAATCAAGTATTTATTTTAGGCTTGTTTGATGGCGGTGTCCGGTACCATCATGACCTTTAATGGATTTTGGGTCGTGACAACATGGTATCAGAGCACTAGGTTCACTTAGGTCTCACGAGTCATGAGTGAGTCTAGTAGAGTCTTTAAGATCGATACGGAGACGTCTGTACTTATCTTAGAGAGGCTATATGGCTATTAAGAGCACCTCCGTTCTTGATTCCTCATCATGCGATTTGATTCCTTTGAGGCTTATGCCTTCATTACCTTCCTACTAAATCTTATGTGACGTAAAGTTCTTGTTATTAATTGGGAATCGAAGAATTTTAATGGTACTACAGACGTGGGGTAGGGTGTTTCCCCCTGCGCATTCGAGCAATTATTATTGTCTTCTTGCGGAAGGGTGTTCTGTCATTTCGGCTCAGTAGCTATATTTCGGATAGTTTCGAGGCTATGCACAGGTTGCTATGATGTTCACGAGTTATTATCTCATAGATGCAATGGTAGGATGCTTGTCTATGTGCCAGGGCAGTGAATGACTTGAAAGGAGGAATTCTCAGTGCATGATGTAGAGGTTCATCATTTAATCCCGGCAAAGGAAAGGTAAGCGTACTATGATTGTTCGGGTTTGGGGTTGATGGAGTTATGAGGCTTGATATTTTCGAGCGTAGTAGAGTTCTCAATTATGATGTGGTGTTATCGCCCTTGTTAAACGCGTTAAGGTTCACCGGTGTTATGGTCTTCTTCAATTCGCCTTGGGGCAGGGTATTGTGGAATAGTGCCGGGGAAGCGGCTGTTAGAGATCGCGGTGTGCAGTGGTTCAGGATCGAATCGGTGTTCCTAGTGTTGATGGTTTGAGAAGGATGATCTTCAGAAGGGCTTTAAAGTTGGTAGCGATCTATTGGTTCAAGTGCTACAGAGACGGATTTTGATTTACGGCAACAACTGGGCAGCGAAGAATGAGGAAGGACATGTGGAAGGTGTCTTGTGGTGGTTAAATTTCTGGAAGGCCAAGTGTGAGAAGCGAAAGTCGAGTAGTTGCTTAAAGGAGAGGATTTGACCAAAGTGGAAGAAAGGCAGAGTATCATATGGGTTCTGTGGTAGGATAGCTACACGCCTTGGGGAAAGTTTAGAGTGATTTGGGATTTATGGTGGATAGTGATTGGGTCTACGGACTAATTTGGAATATTGGATGTTATACTGAGAAAGGTTGGATACGACATAAAGGAGTTTCTTCATATGAAGAGGGATGCAACATGACTTCGGATTTGAAATGTATTATCACACCTTTAGTTGACGTCAATGGGGAGTGAACAGACTTGTACAGTTGGTGAATGAGCACGGGATCAGGATGGTTTACTGATTTCGTGGTGTTGACGGAGCTTCTACAGAGAATTCTACTGGCTATCCAGTAAGAAGACGAATATGTGAATGTGGCTAGTGATTAAAAATGTTCACAAAATGTTTAACAGGAGGATTTCGAGAAATTTGACAGGTCGATTGTGCAGGCTCATGTCTATGAGGAAGGAGGAATAATGGTTGGTTCCGGGGTTATGTAATTGTAGCTTCAAGCTAAGTGGGAGAACCCTACCGTCTACGATTGGATTGCATGGTTGCTTACTTGTAAGTTCTGGTTATCGACATATTGGTGAGTTATTACGACTAAGGAAAGAAACATCAGTGGTAATTTGAGCAAAGGATTGGAGGAATGTGTGCTATACTTGGGCCTTATCGGTTCATATTCAGTTTGAGAAGACTCAGAGTTTCTGCTTTTGGTGGAAGTAATGTACAAGGGAAAATAATTCAGTTAGGTGCTTCTTTTTATAGGATGTTCACGTGCTGGCAGAGCGCTAGAGTTTGGCTTATACTCGGGACCAAGACAGAGTGGGTGACTCTCAACTGTGGTCCTGGTGGGTTCAGGAATTTGAGTACAGTGCCTAAGGACTTGAAATGTTCTATGTTATCATTGGGTATGCGGTGCAGTACTGGAGGAAGGGAATAAGTAGCTCCGGATTCACGGAAGGTCTTGCAGAATGGGTGTACCAGTTGTCTATGCCATTGAGCGCTTAAGGAGAATATGAGACGGTTCATGGTATTGAGACTATGTGGTCTCGTGGATTGGGTCACTCGGGATGAGTGTTGTTGGGTTTCGTTACGTTAATGAATGAAAATACTATTATTTCTAAGGAAAGTTGAGAATAAATTGGAAGTTGAGGATCAAGGTTGCAGTTGATGTCGACAAGAATGTCAAGAGCTCGGGTGAGCAAGGAAGAATTCAGATGTTTAGAGTAAGCCGGTATTGTCTTTAACGTCACCTGAGATCGGTGTCATGTGGAATAGGCTTTGTGTATTGACTTGCAGATTTTTGACTCACTTTATGGAATTAGAATAACTGGTGGCATGGATGTGCAAACCTTTCTACCTGAGCGGAATGGTCATGGGAGCATGCCCCACAGGGAGATTTGTATAAGTATGACATGTCGGTCACTTGATTGTTAAAGATTAAGACCGAATATGGAGGTCATGGTAATATCACAAGTGTGAGAGTTTATGCCTAAGAGGCATTCTATTCCTTGGGCTGTGGACTATGTGAGTTCATTTTGGATTTGACGGTTGTTCTTATGTGTCGTGAATAGGTTTTTATGGGTCCTTGAAGGGTTATTTAGCCAAGCATGGTATGATCAGAATTGGTTTGAGGTCCGTGGATGGATCTAAATATAAATGTGGGCCCTATATCATGCCGGATGTATTCATTTCAGCATAGCATTATTTTCTAAGGGGTCTTCGGGCCTTGGATGATATTTCTATTGTCGGCCCTTCCGTGTAGTCTCTATTGTTCCATGTGGGTTATGAGGCGGTTTGATTATTCGCACTCGTATTGAGATCCCGTATAGTTTGTGGTGTTATGTGAGCAGGATGTCTCTCGAGATGCAGATCATATATCGCACCTTAGTTGTGCTTGAGTTTTATAGCACGTGATGCTACCCGTCTCCCCAGGATTTGTATTATGCATTTGGCGTGCTTATGATTGATATTCAGGTACTTCGTGAGTATAAGCGTTACGGCTCGATGTGTGTTTTCTTTAAATTATTATGGGTGGATCGGGTGGCACACCGCCACAGGTATATGGTTGGATCGGGTGGCGTGCCACCACGGATATGTTGATTGGGTCGGGTGGCATGCCGCCACAGGTATCATAGTTGGATCGGGTTGCACGCCGCAATGGTATAATGTGTGGATCGGGTTGCACGCCGCAAGAGTGTGTTATTGAGTACAGTTTCCCACATCTATTATTATGTGTTTTACTTCCCATTTCCTGAGGAAGGTTCATAACATCTTTTCGGTTGTTTAAATTAGTTATGTGGGTTGATTAGATCTTTCCAGAGTTCGTTTCCTTATGTATCACATTCGAGTTTTTAGCTTATTGGCACAATGTGGCATCCTATGAGACTTTTGGCAGTGTCTGAGGTGGCTTATTTCCTGAGCAGCTTGTACTGGGTAAGACGAGATTATTGGACATAGGATTAGTGCGATCAGATTTATATGAAGCATATTGAAGAGTAAATATTGTTATTGAGTCCAGAATGAGGTAACGACTGTTGTGGAGAGGAGAGACTCTATAAATTGTCATTCGGCAGGTGGTTATGAGTTCTACACATCTTCTCTGTCGTGGCAGTATTGCAAGAGTTAAAGCAAAGCTTAATTGGTCATGAGGTACACCACGGGCTTCGGGTCAGTGGAAATTTTAGCTGTTGTGCCTTAGAAAGATTGCCTTAGGCAAATGAGTTACGCGGTGCATGGTAAGAATTCAGTAAGGGTATACAATCATGTGTTGGTACATCATTTAGTGATGGATACAGTGTTCTTATGTTGGAAACAGTCCTGGTAGAGAATTTCAGATGTTGGAATTTGGCTATAAGGCTTATTTGACTATATAAAAGGGAGGATTTTCAGGTTTGCTCAAGTAAACGTGCTCAACTGGGTTGTGGTAGCACGGGTAGGTGCACAAGATGTTAAACAATGATTTTGGACAAACTCCAGAGCAGTTCTAAGCACATTTTGAGCTCTAGCGCGTCATTCAGCGGTTTGATACCCTGAGCAGCTTTACTTCAGGTATTATGACTTGTACGCGTGGTCGGAATTTAATTTCAGGAAGTTCGGAGTTGATTTGGAAAGCAAATTCTAATTTCGGAAGCCTTACATTGGAGGAATTGACTAAAGTGTGATTTTTGAGTAAACGACCTTACAATCAGGATTTGAAGGTTTCAACAGGTTCGTATGATGATTTTGGACTTAGGCGTATGTCCGTATCGGGCTTTGGGATGACCCGAGAACGTTTCGGCGCCTATTGTGGAAGTTGGCATTTTGGAAGGATTTTATAAATTTGGGTTGGAGTGCATTTCAATGCTATAGATATCCATTTGGGACTCTAAGTCTGGGAATAGCTCCGTGTGGTGATTCTGGTATTGGGAGCGCGTCCAGATGTGGATTTGGAGGTCCGTAGGTCATTTCGGGGTCATTTGGCGAAAGTTGGAACTTTGAAGGTTTTGAGAAGTTTGACCGGGAGTGGAATTATTGATATCATGATCGGATTCTGATTCCGGAAGTTGGAGTAGGTTTTTAATGTCAATTATGACTAGTGTGCAAAATTTAAGGTCAAGCGAACATTATTTGATAGGTTTCGGCATCGATTGTATAAGTTTGAAAGTTTAAAGTTTATTAAGTTTGAATTGGAGAGTGATTCATAGTTTCGATGTTGTTTTGCGTGATTTGAGATCTCGAGCAGGTCTGTGTTATGTTACGGGATTGGTTTGTGCGATTTGGACGGGGTCCCGGGGGCCTCGGGTGTGTTTCGGGATGGTTTCGGATCATTTCTGGCTATTTCGGACTACTGTTACTGGTGTCCTTTTTTTCGAACGCGAAGGAAGTCCCGCGTTAGCGTAGAGGAATCTGTTAGGTTACTGGGTTGGCCTTCGCGAATGCGAGCAAGTGGATGCGAACGCGAACGCGAGGCAAGAGTTGGGCAAGCCTTCGCGAACACGGACAAGGCGACGCGAACGCGAAGAAGAAAGGGGGAGATAGGCCTAAGGCCATTTGGCCTACGTGAACGCGTAAAAGGGAACGCGAACGCGAACGCGAGGGATCTGGGCAGCTGGCCTTCGCAAACGCGATCAGAGTGTCGTGAACGCGAAGAGAGATTTCTGGGCGTGAGTTTATTGAGCCTCATGAACACGAGGGATGTGCCGCGTTCGTGAAGAAGGGTCGCCTAGGCAGTGAGATTTTTAAAAGACGGGATTTGGCAATTTTCCTCCATTTTTCATTTGGTTGGGCGATATTTGGAGCTCTTGGAAGGGAGATTTTCGTCATCTATGTCAAGGTAAGTAATTCCCACATATTCCAAGTTAAATACTTGGATTATATATGGATTTAGACTTGAAATTCTTAGAAATTTGGAATTTTGAAGAAAAACCTAGAAATTGGTATTTTTGGATTTTGACCACGAAATTGGACATGGAATTGAGAATAAATTATATATTTGAGTTCGTAGTGCTATGTGTAATGTTTGTCTTCAAAAATATTTAGAATCCGAGCAAGTGGGCCCGAGGGTTGCTTTATTGATTTTTCGAGCGGAGCTGGAAGTTGTTATAAATTGATTAATTATGAGTATTAGATTATATTTTGATTGGGTTGCATCTTATTTGACTAGTTTTGGATCGACGGTCACCGAGTTGAGGTGTTAGGGCGGCGTTGGAGCCGGTTTTAGAATGTGTGAGTGAGGTAAGTCTCCTGTCTAACTCTATGAGGGGAAAAACTACCCCTAGGTAAAATATTTAATGTGTGCAACTTGTTGCGGGGACTAAGTATGCACGAGGTGACGAGAGTCCGTACGTAGTTAGATTCAAGTTATTGTCCGGGTAGACTTAGGTTCGTATCGTGCTACAACTGTACTATTTAAGCAGTCTCTCGCCTATTTAATTCCTTTGTTTTACATTACTACTTGAGACTAGAAGTGCTCTGTAGAGACTTCACGAGTTCATGATTAGTCACTGAATAATGGTACTCCTCTTCCGGCATGTTTCCGGGATATATACATATATGTTTCATTGAAAGGTTCTTGTTAAAGAAATTACAACTAACACGTTTATTCGTGAGTAAGGTCAAGGACCCGTCAAAGCTTGTTATTCTTATGGGATAGGGTTGTTCGCCTCGGTAGGATTATGTATTTCACTCTTATGGGATCGGGCTATTCGCCTTGGCAGGATTTATGTACCACACTCTCATGGGAGCGGGTCGTTCGCCTCGGCAGTTAATCGATGAATCTATGATTCATTCCATTTGACCCTCAGCAGTGTATAATTTAAATATTTATGTTGGATCGGGCCGTACGCCTCGACATTTCCTATATCATATCCTCATGGAATTTTGCGTAATACTTGGCAAGAAGTCGAGGTATCTATCAATTTCCCCCTGATTCGAATTATAACAACCTGCTTGGTGAGATCCAGTATACATATACATATGCTCCGGTTGAGGAGGCATTTGCTAATTAAGAGCTTGAGTTTATTGTAAGGAGGATAATCGTACTTTATATTTATACTTGTTTATTTTATTTATTTACTTTGCCTATATATTTTTCACCTCTTTACTGTAGTTGATATTTTTGGACCACTAGTGAGTATCGATTGTGCAGGCTCATGTCTATGAGGAAGGAGGAATATTGGTTGGTTCTGGGGTTATGTAATTGTAGCTTCAAGCTAAGTGGGAGAACCCTACCGTCTATGATTGAATTGCATGGTTGCTTACTTGTAAGGTTTCTGGTTATCGACATATTGGTGGGTTATTACGACTAAGGAAAGAAACATCAGTGGTAATTTGAGAAAAGGATTGGAGGAATGTGTGCTATACCTGGGCCTTATCGGTTCATATTCAGTTTGAGAAGACTCAGAGATTCTGCTTTTGGTGGAAGTAATGAACAAGGAAAAATAATTCAGTTGGGTGCTTCTTTTTATAGGATGTTCACGTGTTGGCAGAGCGCTAGAGTTTGGCTTATACTCGGGACCAAGACAGAGTGGGTGACTCTCAACAGTGGTCCTGGTGGGTTCAAGAATTTGAGTACAGTGCTTAAGGACTTGAAATGTTCTATGTTATCATTGGGTATGCGGTGCAGTACTGGAGGAAGGGAATAAGTAGCTCCGGATTCACGGAAGGTCTTGCAGAATGGGTGTACCAGTTGTCTATGCCATTGAGCGCTTAAGGAGAATATGAGACAGTTCATGGGTATTGAGATGATGTGGTCTCGTGGATTGGGTCACTCGGGATGAGTGTTGTTGGGTTTCGTTTCGTTAATGAATGAAACTACTATTATTTCTAAGGCAAGTTGAGAATAAATTGGAAGTTGAGGATCAAGGTTACAGTTGATGTCGACAAGAATGTCAAGAGCTCGGGTGAGCAGGGAAGAATTCAGATGTTTAGAGTAAGCTGATATTGTCTTTAACGTCACATGAGATCGGTGTCATGTGGAAGAGGCTTTGTGTATTGACTTGCAGATTTTTAACTCACTTTATGGAATTAGAATGACTGGTGGCATGGATGTGCAGACCTTTTTACCTGAGCGGAATGATCATGGGAGCATGCCCCACGGGGAGATTTGTATAAGTGTGACATGGTACTCACCTGATTGTTAAAGATTAAGACCGAATATGGAGGTCATGGTAATATCACAAGTGTGAGAGTTTATGCCTAAGAGGCATTCTATTCCTTGGGCTGTGGACTATGTGAGTTCATTTCGTATTTGACGGTTGTTCTTATGTGTCGTGAATAGGTTTTTATGGGTCCTTGAAGGGTTATTTAGCCAAGCATGGTATGATCAGAATCAGTTTGAGGTCCGTGGATGGATCTAAATATGAATGTGGGCCCTATATCATACCGGATGTATTCATTTCAGCATAGCATTATTTTCTAAGGGGTCTTCGGGCCTTGGATGATATTTCTGTTGTCGGCCCTTCCATGTAGTCTCTATTGTTCCATGTGGGTCATGAGGCGGTTTGATTATTCGCACTCGTATTGAGATCCCGTATAGTTTGTGGTGTTATGTGAGCAGGATGACTCTCGAGATGCAGATCATATATCACACCTTAGTTGTGCTTGAGTTTTATAGCACGTGATGCTACCCGTCTCCCCGGGATTTGTATTATGCACTTGGCGTGCTTATGATTGATATTCGGGCACTTCGTGAGTATAAGCGTTACGGCTCGATGTGTGTTTTATTTAGATTATTATGTGTGGATCGGGTGGCACACCGCCACAGGTATATGGTTGCATCGGGTGGCGTGCCCCCACGGATATGTTGATTGGGTCGGGTGGCATGCCGCTACAAGTATCATAGTTGGATCGGGTTGCACACCGCAATGGTATTATGTGTAGATCGGGTTGCACGCCGCAACAGTGTGTTATTGAGTACAGTTTCCCACATCTATTATTATGTGTTGTACTTCCCATTTCCTGAGGAAGGTTCATAACATCTTTTCGGTTATTTAAATTAGTTACGTGGGTTGAGTAGATCTTTCCAGAGTTCGTTTCCTTATGTATCACATTTGAGTTTGTAGCTTATTGGCACAATGTGGCATCCTATGAGACTTTTGGCAGTGTCTGAGGTGGCTTATTGCCTGAGCAGCTTGTACTGGGTGAGACGAGATTATTGGACATGGGATCAGTGCGATCAGATTTATTTGAAGCATATTGAAGAGTAAATATTGTTATTCAGTCCAGAATGAGGTAACGGTTCTTGTCGAGAGGAAAAACTCTATAAATTTTCATTCGGTAGGTGGTTATGAGTTCTACACATCTTCTCTGTCGTGGCAGTATTGCAAGAGTTAAAGCAAAGCTTAATTGGTCATGAGGTACACCACGGGCTTCGGGTCAGTGGAAATTTTAGTTGTTGTGCCTTAGAAAGATTGCCTTAGGCAAATGAGTTACGCGGTGCATGGTAAGAATTCAGTAAGGGTATACAATCATGTGTTAGTACATCATGTGGTGATGGATACGGTGTTCGTATGTTGGAAACAGTCCTGGTAGAGAATTGCAGATGTTGGAATTTGGCTATAAGGCTTATTTGACTATATAAAAGGGAGGATTTTCAGGTTTGCTCAAGAAAACGTGCTCAACTGGGTTGTGGTAGCACGAGTAGGTGCACAAGATGTTAAAAAAATGATTTCGGACCAACGCCAGAGCAGTTCTTAGCACATTTGAGGACGAACGTATGTTTAAGTGGGAGAGAATGTAATGACCCGACCGGTCATTTTGAGCTCTAGCGCATCATTCAGCGGTTTGAGACCCTGAGTAGCTTTACTTCAGGTGTTATGACTTGTACACGTGGTCGAAATTTAATTTCGGGAAGTTCGGAGTTGATTTGGAAAGCAAATTCTAATTTCGGAAGCCTTACATTGGAGGAATTGACTAAAGTGTGATTTTTGAGTAGACTACCTCGCAATCAGGATTTGAAGGTTCCAACAGGTTCGTATGATGATTTTGGACTTAGGCGTATGTCCAGATCGGGTTTTGGGATGACCCGGGAACGTTTCGGCGCCTATTGTGGAAGTTGGCATTTTGGAAGGATTTCATAAATTTGGGTTGGAGTGCATTTCAATGCTATCGATATCCGTTTGGGACTTTGAGTCTGGGAATAGCTCCGTATGGTGATTCTGGTATTGGGAGCGCGTCCGGATGTGGATTTGGAGGTCCGTAGGTCATTTCGGGGTCATTTGGCGAAAGTTGGAACTTTTAAGGTTTTTGAGAAGTTTGACCGGGAGTGGAATTATTGATATCATGGTCGGATTCCGATTCCGGAAGTTGGAGTAGGTTGGTAATGTCAATTATGACTAGTGTGCAAAATTTGAGGTCAATCGAACGTGATTTGATAGGTTTCGGCATCGATTGTATAAGTTTGAAATTTTAAAGTTTATTAAGTTTGAATTGGAGGGTGATTCATATTTCAATGTTGTTTTGCGTGATTTGAGATCTCGAGCAGATCTGTGTTATGTTTCAGGACTAGTTTGTGCGATTTGGACGGGGTCCCGGGGGTCTCGGGTGTGTTTCGGGATGGTTTCTGATCATTTCTGGCTATTTCGGACTACTGTTGCTGGTGTCTTTTTTCTCGAACGCGAAGGAAGTCCCGCATTAGCGTAGAGGAATCTGTGAGGTTGCTGGGTTAGCCTTCGCGAATGCGGGCAAGGGGACGCGAATGCGAACGCGAGGCAAGAGTTGGGCAAGCCTTTGCAAAAGCGGACAAGGCGACGCGAACGCGAAGATGAAAGGGGGAGATAGGCCTAAGGCCATTTGGCCTACGCGAACGCGTAGAAGGGAACGCGAGCGCATGGGGTCTGGGCAGCTGGCCTTCGCGAACGCGATCAGAGTGTCGTTAACACGAAGAGAGATTTCTGGGCATGACGTTGTTGAGCCTCGTGAACACGAGGGATGTGCCGCGTTCGCGAAGAAGGGTCGCCTAGGCAGTGAGATTTTTAAAAGAAGGGATTTGACAATTTTCCTCCATATTTCACTTGGTTGGGTGATTTTTGGAGCTCTTGGAAGGGAGATTTTCGTCATCTATGTCAAGGTAAGTAATTCCCACATATTGCAAGTTAAATACTTGGATTTTATTTGGATTTAGACTTGAAATTTGTGGAAATTTGGGATTTTGAAGAAAAACCTAGAAATTGGTATTTTTGGATTTTGACCACGAAATCGGACATGGAATTGAGAATAAATTATATATTTGAGTTCGTAGTGCTATGTGTAATGTTTGTCTTCAAAAATATTTAGAATCCGAGCAAGTGGGCCCGAGGGTTGCTTTATTGATTTTTCGAGCGAAGCTGGTTTCTCTTCTATTTTTCTATCTCCCATCTACCTATTTTCTTTAGTTATTTACTAGAGCAATTATGATCCCCCCGGTGTTTGGATTCTAAGCATGAGAATTCAAACAATGGAAGTCTTGCATTCGTCGATGACACTTCCTTCGTAGTATGCTTTATATTGTTGTTTCATTAATGGAAATAGCTTGGGGATGGTAAAATAATCTGTTTCCAGGTGTTAGCGAGCCAAAGATTATTTAACCATCCACAGGTTGTTTACCATGCGTGTTGATCTGCACAGGACTATTTTTGGAAGTCCTGCATTTGCCGACGATCCTTCCTTCGTAGTATGCTTTACATTGGTGCCTCATTAAAAAATTGATTAATTATGAGTATTAGATTATATTTTGATTGGGTTGCATCTTATTTGACTAGTTTTGGATCGACGGTCACCGAGTTGAGGTGTTAGGGCGGCGTTGGAGCCGGTTTTAGAATGTGTGAGTGAGGTAAGTCTCCTGTCTAACTCTATGAGGGGGAAAAACTACCCCTAGGTGAAATATTTAATGTGTGCAACTTGTTGCGGGGACTACGTACGCACGAGGTGACGAGAGTCCGTACGTAGTTAGATTCATGTTATTGTCCGGGTAGACTTAGGTTCATATCATGCTATAACTGTACTATTTAAGCAGTCTCTCGCCTATTTAATTCCTTTGTTTTACATTACTACTTGAGACTAGAATTGCTCTGTAGAGACTTCACGACTTCATGATTAGTCACTGAATAATGGTACTCCTCTTCCGGCATGTTTCCGGGATATATACATATATGTTTCATTGAAAGGTTCTTGTTAAAGAAATTACAACTAACATCTTTATTCGTGAGTGGGGTCAAGGACCCGTCAAAGCTTGTTATTCTTATGGGATAGGGTTGTTCGCCTCGGCAGGATTATGTATTTCACTCATATGGGATCGGGCTATTCACCTCGGCAGGATTTATGTACCACACTCTCATGGGAGCGGGCCGTTCGCCTCGGCTGTTAATAGATGCATCTATGGTTCGTGCCATTCAACCCTCAGCAGTGTACAATTTAAATTTTTATGTTGGATCGGGCCGTACACCTCGACATTTCCTATATCATATCCTCATGGAATTGTGCGTAATACTTGGCAAGAAGTCGGGGCATCTGTCAATTTCCCCCTGATTCGAATTATAACAACCTACTTGGTGAGATCCAGTATACATATACATATGCTCCGGTTGAGGAGGGATTTGCTAATTAAGAGCTTGAGTTTATTGTAAGGAGGATAATTGTACTTCATATTTACACTTGTTTATTTTATTTATTTACTTCGCCTATATATTTTTCACCTCTTTACCGTAGTTGATATTTTTGGACCACTAGTGAGTATCGATTGTGCAGGCTCATGTCTATGAGGAAGGAGGAATATTGGTTGGTTTCGGGGTTATGTAATTGTAGCTTCAAGCTAAGTGGGAGAACCTTAACGTCTACGATTGGATTGCATGGTTGCTTACTTGTAAGGTTTCTGGTTATCGACATATTGGTGGGTTATTACGACTAAGGAAAGAAACATCAGTGGTAATTTGAGCAAAGGATTTGAGGAATGTGTGCTATACATGGGCCTTATCGGTTCATATTCAGTTTGAGAAGACTCAGAGTTTCTGCTTCTGGTGGAAGTAATGTACAAGGGAAAATAATTCAGTTGGGTGCTTCTTTTTATAGGATGTTCACGTGTTGGCAGAGCGCTAGAGTTTGGCTTATACTCGGGACCAAGACAGAGTGGGTGACTCTCAACAGTGGTCCTGGTGGGTTCAAGAATTTGAGTACAGTGCCTAAGGACTTGAAATGTTCTATGTTATCATTGGGTATGCAGTGCAGTACTGGAGGAAGGGAATAAGTAGCTTCGGATTCACGGAAGGTCATACAGAATGGGTGTACCAGTTGTCTATGCCATTGAGCGCTTAAGGAGAATATGAGACGATTCATGGGTATTGAGACGATGTGGTCTCGTGGATTGGGTCACTCGGGATGAGTGTTGTTGGGTTTCGTTACGTTAATGAATGAAACTACTATAATTTCTAAGGCAAGTTGAGAATAAATTGGAAGTTGAGGATCAAGGTTGCAGTTGATGTCGACAAGAATGTCAAGATCTCGGGTGAGCAGGGAAGAATTCAGATGTTTAGAGTAAGCTGGTATTGTCTTTAACGTCACCTGAGATCAGGCGTGTATGCATGCGACAACTTACGTGAGCTGCATTCCATATTACGACCCGCAACCAACAGAGTCTCCTTCAGAGTTATTTGTATTTTTCCTGTCTAAGTTGTATTTCGGACAGATGTTGTACTTTATTTTTACTTCTTAATTGATGCTCGTGCACTTGTGACACCGGGTTTTGGGGTGATTATGAGTTGTTCTGTATTGAAATTGTTAAGAATATTATTATTTACATTGTGAATTCCATTTTTTATTATTTAATCAAAGGAAAATATGATTTCACAAATATTAAAATGAGAACTAAATCAAGTATTTATTTTTGGCTTGTCTGACGGTGGTGTCCGGCGACATCACGACCTTTAATGGATTTTGGGTCGTGACAAGCTTGCCCATGGTCTTGTAATTTTTTATGAAGGTGAATCATGTTGGGATCACCTTGAGGAACGTTGGCTCACGGTTTCAAAGCCAAAGAAGTCTCTGCCATCTCATCAGGAATCTCACATGCCTCTGCATAAGGTGTTGTCATAAAATCGCCTCCGGCTAATTGATTAACCATACATTGATTCGTGGTATTAATACCACGGTAGAAAGTTTGTTGGATCGAGGACTTGGTTATGTTGCTTCGCTACTATCTTTAAAAGGTTTGTTCAGAGTTGTTTGTAGAAGCATATGTTGTGGTTCACTACGGTAGTGCCTTACTTTATTTTCCCGTTCTATATATTTGTACTTATATACTTGTTGAATCGCTCACATATTGTTACCTTGTCATTTTACTTGATATTTTACTTGTCATCTCATTATTTTTTGTTACTTAATTGCACTGGTTTAGATATAGGTGTCTTGTCTTAGCCTCGCCACTACCTCGTCGGGGTTATGCTCAATACTTATGGAGTACATTGGGTCGATTGTACTCATACTATACTTTTGCACTTCTTGTGCAGATTCAGACATTGGTACTAGCGGAGTCCCAAGAGGTGCTTAAAGGATACAAAATAGGTTATTCAAGGTAAAGCTACATACCATTCGCAGGCCTTAGAGTTATCTTTCCATTTCTTGTGTACCATGTCTACTTTTACAGATAATATTGTATTTCTTTCAAGACAATGTATTTAGCAAACTCTAGTAGCTCATGTATTCGTTACTCCACCGACGTCTTGGGATAGTTGATCATTAGTGTTGACATTTAGACTTGTTATGTATGTTGTTGAGTTGTTTTTACTCTATATTATCAATTTACTATCATCCGTTAGATTCTTTTATTTTATATTTATCATTATGTATTGGCTTGCCTAGCAAACGGTGTTAGGCGCCATCACGACTCTGTGGGTTGACATTTTGGGTCGTAAAATAAATAATCAAGACAACTTAAACTGGACTTGACTCAATTTCTGGAACTTGGTTCTTCAGTTAATTTTTCTCTTTTCTTGCGATTTTTCCGCTAGCGTGTATGTTCTCTCAAAGCTCTCTATATAGGCGCGCCAACCTGCAATAAGTCAAACGTTACACATATATATCACACAGTTAGCATTAGGATTAATTTTAAGATAATCCCGAAAAATATTTTAACCCTAGAGAATAAAGAAATTAAAGATGTTTTTGATATTATTCTTTTCCATATAGACTTTACTTCCTTATAAACTCGGCCTATGATTGAGTATTTAACATCTGCCAAGATTCTTCCCAAATATACATATCTATAAGCTTATTATAATTGAAAAATGATCCCAACTGGCGTGAAAATAAATCCTACCATCACTAGGATTTCATGTTGGATGCAGTACAAGAACTAACTAGTAGAACTAGGGTCTTAGACTCACCACACCTACTCAACCAAGTTATATGTTTGTTTATCATCAAAACACAATTTTCAACATCACCGCAGTAGTCAACATATGGCTAATGTTTCCTAGTTAGCTCCAAGTCAGAAAACCCCACTTCAATTAAAGAGCATGAGGTTCGTCCAAGATGCACATCACAGATTTACGATACTGGGATTAGGCTGCGTTACTCCGTAAGGGACTCTCCGGATAATCACCGATGTTCGTAGACAATCCACAAGTCAACAAATTTCGAAATATCAGGAATTTAACCTTAACTCGTTGACAATTATAAATTCACCAAGCATAGCGCAAGGGCTGAGCCGAGCCGATACTAGGGGGAATTAAATTTATAGGACTTTGAACACTTAAAATAATTTATAAGAAAAAAGTGTAAACATTTATAATTATTACATCTTCCCCAAATGGCCCCATCCTCCCCAGCTCCATTCCCACTTCTGGCCCCCATTCCTCATTCCCAATTCACCAAAAACTACATTATTCCTCTTGTTCTTCTTATTCTTATTCTTCATCTATTGTGTTCAATCTCTTCTTCTTTTTCTTTAATCCCGATATTATTTTTTCACAGATCTTAATCTTTGAGGTTCTTGTTCTTTGTTGAGAAAGATTGGTGAAAAAAGAACAAGAACAATTGGAGATTGACCCCTTCACCATTGAGAAATACTTGATCGTGATTTGGTAAATTGACTTGTGTATTATTTCAAGGGAGATATTCAGTCTATTCGTCACTGTTGGTAAGTAAAGATTGGTGTTTAATCTTATTTTTTTCATCTGCAGATATTAGGTTTTCTATGATTTTTTAAACATCCGATGAGATGTTTCAAATATCCGGTGAGATGTTTCAAACATCCTGATATAATTGTAGGTAGTTGTTTCAAACATCTTGAAAGTCCATTCAGGATGTTCCAAACATCCTCTCAGGATATTTCAAACATCCCAAGTATATTCTCAAGATGTTTTAAACATCTTCTTAGAAAGTTTGAAACAACATTAGGATGTTTGCAAAAAGGTTGATTCTTTATACCAATTATTTATATATTTCTGATATTTTCAGGTATTCCATTACAAAATGGTTGATTATATTGTATTGGGAGTTGATTGTCATAGTGAATAGGTGGAGTGCTCTACCCGTTTTACCTGACATTCGAAGAGTAAAGAGACGATTCAAATAAAGGTGTGTAGAGATGTTACGTATGATGCGTTTGTTGACAAGATTATTGCTGGTTGTGAATTAAATTGTTATCCGAGTGATATCTCCATAACTTACATGCATAGAATTGGTGAAAAGCACAAGAAAGTAGCTCCCTTTAAAATAAATAATTATGATTGTTTGAGCTATTATTTGGAAGATGAAAATAGGCCCATTCTAAGGGTATATGTGGTTGAAATATCGGTAGAACTTACAAATTCACCTCCAATGGAACAACATGATAGCCATGGATTGGATGATATAGAAGAAGATCTTTTGAATATCGATATTCCAAAAATGGATCCTTTGAATATGGATATTCCAGAAACCAAAGAAGAAGAATATGCAAACTTTCCTGGAGTTAAAGGAAACTCACAAGAGGTAGAAGCAACAACACAAAGCAGCCACAATTATGAAGACGGCACGAAGTTTTATAAGGTTTTAAGTTTCAAAAACAAGCGCGAGCTAGTTGTGTCACTGAAGCTTTCTTCCTTGAAGGCTTCTTTCCGTTTCAAATTAGTGAAGAGTACTAAATTTGTGTATTGTGTCAAATGCGTAGATAACAATTGCAAGTGGTGGTTGCGAGCCATCAAATATATAAAAACTGGTAGGTTTTATATTACGAGGTACAAGAATGAGCACACATGCGAGTCACAACATCTTACAGAAAAGCATCCACATGCCTCAGCGGATGTCATTGGTGAATACATACATTATAAGTTTGAAGAGGGCAGTGGTCCATCTAACAAAGAAATTATAGAAACGGTTCGTTTAGATTTGGGTTGTAATGTTAGTTATTATAAGTGTAGGAAGGGAGGTCATATTGCAAAGGCTATGGTAAGGGGGACTCCAGAGCACGGGTATGCAATTTTAGATGCGTACCTGTCACGACCCAAAATCCCACCACAGGCGTCGTGATGACACTTAGTCTCTAAGACTAGGTAAGCCAATTACAATTATATTTCAAGCCATTTGTTTTGAATTCAATACAAGTGTCAAAAACCAACAGCGGAAAAAATTATGAAAACCTCCCAAGACTGGTAATACTGAGTCACGAATTCTAACTGAATACATGGAATGATCTCAAGGATCGAATACTCAATACTATTTGATTAATACTTAACAGTACAATAAAATGAAAAGACTCCAAGGGACTGCGACGACCAAGCAGCTCTACCTTGAGGCCTTACGATCACGCTTTAACTTTGTCCGAGTCCGATATCTCCAATACCTGGCTCTGCAAAAAAATGTGCACAAGTGTAGTATGAGTACACCACAGTTGGTACCCAGTAAGTATCAAGACTAACCTCAGTGGAGTAGTGATGAGGTACAGTCAAGACACACACTAGTCTAATAACCTGAGCAATATAGTATACAAAAATAATAAAAAATAAATAACAATAATGGAAACACTAATCAACCAGTGATATACACAACAGGGCAAAAAGAACACCATTAATATTGCTCGACAAATAATAAATACAAGTACAACCAATTAATCTAGTCCTTCAAACATAAATCTTTCGCCTATATGCTTCTCAAATAATAATCTTCAGGATATAATAATTTTCAATAAATACATTTAAACTATACTCCCTTCAAATAAATATTTTTCAAATATAATTCTTTCAAATAAATCTCTTTCAAATATAATTCTTCAAATAAATCTCTTTCCAATATAATTTTTCAAATAAATATCTTTTGAATAAAAGTCACCCCGTGACACCTCATTTCCAAATTATAAAATACGGGTCTCAGCCCACTTTCATATTTTCGCGACACTTCGTGTCAATTTCTCTATCACAACCGCACAGAAAACTCACGTGCCAATATCATCATCATTTAACCACGGCACATCGTGCCCACATTTTATATCACAATTGCACGGACAATTCACGTTCCAATATCATCATTATTTACTCACGGCACCTCGTGCCCATATTTTAATTCATAATCCGCCTGGCAATACCCACATGCTCCAAATTTCAACATAGATCAGACTATTATCAAGTTTACCGAAACAACAAGACATATTGCACAAGATATAAAAATAAAACATAAGAAAAAATCACAACATCACATAAAAATTGCTAACGCAATAACTCCACATCATCACATATCATCCTTGACAATAGCCACACTTATCTCTCCTAAAGCCACCCTTATCACTCCTATAATAGCCACCTTTATCGCTCCTATATTAGCCTTCCTTATCGCTCCATTTAATAGCCACCATTATCGCTCCGTCCAGACAATATCCCAACACACATAACCACAGTAAAATGCCACCCTTATACCCACATAATATCAACATTGGAATGCCACTCTCATCCGCCGCATAACAGTAACCTAAATCACACAACAATTTACACAGATATTACCACGATAATACAAAACAACAATACATACTATAAATTGCCCATAGGCCACAACCAATTTCAAAGATGCAACAAAATCAATCAATTTCACAGCAAATGGCCTAAAGCTCCACACAACGTATATAAACCTCAAAAACAACAACAGGGAAGGAAAATTAACTCAGCATGACACAACACCTTCTTTAGTCCAAAGTTTTTAAAAAATATATTAGTACCTCAATTTAAACTTATTTAATAAATTATTTGCATACGAAAAAATCCATAATATAATTATTTTCAGGAAATATCAAATCAACAAACACACGAAATTCTCATAAAATTGCAAGTCGCAATTACACCAAATTATCATATAAATACAAACTCAACAAACAAAGAATGAGGCATGACAAATCAAGGATTTACTAAATTTTCACAATTTTCTAATTTAATACATAAGGGTGTCTACAAATTTTTAACTGATATAGTTTGCACATATAAACCAAGTACGTACCCGTCACCTCGCGTACATGGTTTTCCAATCACACAATTTTCACATAAGACTCAATGCCTAGAGGAAATTTTCCCACACAAGATTAGGCAAGATACTTATCTTTTTGAAGTTAGGCCGATATTCCAAAATTGCCTTCTTGCTTGAATTGACCTCCAGACAGTTCAAATATATCCAAATAAATTCAATTCAGTCAATACTAATTATAAAAATTAATTCCATATATCCGAATTTTAAATCAAAAATTGCCCATGGGGCCCATATCTCAGAATCCTACGAAATTCACAAAATCCGATAACCCATTCAATTACGAGTCCACCCATACCAATTTTATCAAATTCTGATAACAACTCGACCTTCAAATCTAAAATTTTCGTTCTTGAAAAGTTTTGCAAAAATCTTGATTTCTTCCATTTAAATCCGAAATAAATAATGAATATAATCATGAATTTATGAAATATAATCACTTTTGGATATACGACACTTACCCAAGTCGAAGTCGTGAAGAAATCCTCAAAATCGCCCAAGAACCGTGCTCCAAAAATCCAAAATAAAATGAAGGAAATGACCATTTTTGTCCCTTAAGTTTCTGCCCATCCGTCACTAAAAGTTCATTTTCCGTCACTAAAAGTGCACACCAGAACTTGGTTGCACTAGTAGTTATTGTTTTCACTAAAAAGACTCTAACTCCATCATACAAACTCGAAATTTGACGATTCTTATTCCTATGAGTCAAAAATAATAATACGAACCTAGTCATTCAATCAAAACTCAATTCGGAGCTCATTTTCTCAATGCGATATCAATTTCGCTCGTTAAACAATTAACTCATGTTTCGTACTAAAAACCTAATCGCGACTTGATGAAATGAGACCAAACTTTCCAAATCACTCCTATAATTCATTATCAAAATTTCGGAAGTCTCAAAATCAAATTTCGATCTCTAGAACTAAAAATGGATCTTTGGATCATTACATGCTTATGCTAAAAACATCAAACTCTTCCAAAACTCTTCCCCGACAACCTATAGTATATCAACAATAACTTCTTGTACTCAACTCCAACTGACAAACAGTTTAAATTTCTGCAAACTAGATATAAAGGGCTACAACTTTCATGTTTTTCTCATCGTCCAACTCCTTATAGATTGTGAGATATAAGCTCCCAAAGTCAGCCCTGTGCAACAAATATTTCTGGCGATGCACACTGCTGTGGCCAAAATCTGCAGTACCAGCTTCCGTCAATCGATCATAACTTTTTGTACAAAAGTTCGAATGATGAATGATTTATCATTCTAAAAACTAGAATAAAATGACTACAACTTTTATGTTTTGATAATATTCAGATTCCTTATAGAATTCAGGATATAAGCTTCCAAAATCAGCTCTGCGCATCAGAAATTTTGCACATTCCTGTCAAATAAACCATCAGTTAAAAATGATCCGAAACCACTCTGAAACTCACCTGAGGCCCCCAGGACCTCAGACCAATACACCAACAAGTCCTAAAATATCATATAAACTTAGTTAAAACCTCAAATCACATAAAACAACGCTAAAACCACGAATCATACCCCAACTTAAGCTTTAGGAACTTAAGAATTTCCAACTTCTACATTCGATGCCGAAACCTATCAAAACAATTCCGTTTGACCTCAAATTTTGCACACAAGTCATAAATAACATAACGGTTCTATGAAAATTTTTAGAATTAGATTCCGACTGCGATATCAAAAAGTCAACTCCCCGGTCAAACTTTTCAATAATTCAACTTTCACCATTTTAAGCAAAATTTCACTACAAACTTTCAAATAATTTTCCGGACACGCTCCTAAGTTTAAAATTATCATACGGAGCTATTGTAATTATCGAAACTTCATTTCAGGGTCGTTTATACATAATTCACCATCCGGTTAATTATTTCAACTTAAGCTTCCAAAACAAGAATTGTTCTTTCAATTAAATCCTGAATTATCCGAAAACCAAACTTGACCAACCTCGCAAGTCATAATACACATTTCAAAGCTGCTTGAGACCTTAAGGTACCGAACGGAACATAAATTCTTAAAATGATAAGTCGGATCGTTACAGTACCGCTATGCGCTTAGGAAGGCAAATGAAGGAAGCAAGACGGCACTGGAGCTTGATAACTGTGGGAAGTTTCAATACTTTTTTGTATCTTATGAAGCTTGGATTCATAGGTTTTTGTTTATGAGAAAAGTCATAGCCGTTGATGGAACATTTTTGACGGGAAAGTATCGTAGAGTGTTGTTGTCTGCCGTGGCACATGATTCAGAGAACCATATTTTTCCTGTGGCATTTTGTGTATTAGACAAGGAGTGTGATGCCGCATATGAATATGTTTTTGAACAATTGTCCAGCATACACCCCGACACTGTTGAGTTGTGTATAATTTCTGATAGGCACATAAGCATAGCAAATGGGATCTCAAAATTTTACCCTCAGGCTCATCACGGATTTTTCATAAGGCACCTTGTTGAAAATATTCGCAAAAATTTTCATTGCGGCTATTTGCTTCACCATTATTATTCTGCAGCTAAAGCATATAGGCTTGATAAGTTCAATGATCATTTTCAACAAATTAAAGATAACGATGTAAGAGTTTCCAAGTATCTTGAGGAGGATGTTAGGTTTCACAAATGGAGCAGAGCGCACTTCCCTAGTAACATGTACATTAATGTGAACTCCCTGGTAAAACATCTTTGAAGGTGTTCGAATCATTCCCTAAGATGTTTGACACATCTCTTAAAGGTGTTTAAAACATCTCTTAAGGTGCTTTAAACATCTTTTTAGATGTTTCAAACATCTCTTCAGATATTTCAGGCTTCATATGAAACAGGTTACTGGACTTCCCAGTTCAAACAACTTACGAGATGTTTCAAGCATCTAAGAAGGTGTTTCAAACATCTTTTAAGATGTTTCAGGCTTCACATGAAACATGTTACTGCATTCCAATTTCAAACATCTTACGAGATGTTTCCAATATCCATCTCTCGTGACGTTTGAAACATCTGCAAGATGTTTGAACCTTGTTGCTTATATTCTAGATTCTAAAAAATTCTTATATATTATTATTTCAGGTATGAAGTATTGACCTCAAATATTAACGAGTCTGTTAACTCAATGTTTCTACTTGAAAAAGAATTCCCCATCACTGCCTTATTCGATGCTATTAACAGGAGGTTTGCCCAAAAATTCCCCATCATTGTTTGAAAGATGTTTCAGCCATCATATGGATGTTTCAAATGTCCTGTGGATGATTTTTGAAAG
The DNA here is from genome assembly GCA_000715115.1 of Nicotiana otophora. Taxonomy (NCBI): domain Eukaryota; kingdom Viridiplantae; phylum Streptophyta; class Magnoliopsida; order Solanales; family Solanaceae; genus Nicotiana; species Nicotiana otophora. Next base: position 19,317 of record AWOL01S0080852.1, on the reverse strand, counting down.
ATGTTTCAAACATCCTGTGGATGTTTCAAAGATGTTTCAAACATCCTGTGGATGTTTCAAACATCTAATATTTGAAAGATATTTCAAACATTAAACATCTATCAGAATGAGCGTTACTGGACGATCTTTGATTTGAAATGGATCAGGCCTGTCTTTTTCTACTTTTTAAAATAGCCACCTCTTCATCCTCGGCAATGTCCTCTCTTTTGGAGAGTCTTTTGGCCGCAATTAAGGTATGGCTTCAAATGCCCAAGCCTACATTGTGTGATAAAAAGGTAAATAGAAAATTATATAAATAACACTAAAATAGAAGTAATGAACAAGATTTATTTAGTTACCATGAGAGCCCAAGGAAAGCCGTAGAGGTTATACGAGTCACCCTTAGATTATTGACGCTCTTTCATATCTTTCATAAGATAATCAACAATCAACCGGAAACTATTTCTGCCCCATGGATAATTGTAGAAAGCCTCTTATGTGGAGACCAATCTAATTGTAGTTTCGGACACACCACAGTTCGAATCCTTTACCAATAAAATATAGTGGACAAACCAAATCAAGTATAATGCATACTTGTATTTTTTTTATTTTTTCGTATTCATATTTGATCAACTCAAGCACTATTTTACCAGTCATGGACCTTTTTCCTTTGGCAATAAGTTTTCACAACTCTTCACCATCAAGCGGTACTTTTGAAGCTTCGAATTCATGTAAGAATGTATATAGTTGTGTCCAATCATTATGGCGAACTCACGAAGGCCGAAGCGAACTGGTAATCTTTTATAATCAAACCATAACTCCTAGGTCTTCTCACACAATACTCTACGGAGTATTGGCCATGTACTATAGATGCTTGAAATAGTGGCCTCAGGCAAATCCAAAAAGTGCTCGAAAGGACTACTCCTAAACTTATTTTCGGGGTCCTCATCCTGCAATAACTTTCGGAACTCACCCATACCCACTAATCCTAATGAGGATCTCACAGTGATCTTCTTGTTGAAGGTCTCATTATCATCTAAAAATGTCTTGTACTTTAAGGGTGGAAGTTCCGATCAAAGCTTTAAGATTTCAACCTCGCAACTGTCAGAATCATCCTCATGCATCTCATATGGTACATAATTTAAAGGTGTTGATTAATCAAAGGCACACGAATAATTAATTTAATAATTAAAAATATCTCTTTACAGTTATATTTAGTGAAACATCCTAGGAAATATTTCAAACATCTAGACAGAAATTTTAAACATCCAGAGAGATGTTTCAAACATCCAGAGAGATGTTTGAAACATATTAAGCTTACCTAAATAAATTGAGAAGGTGCATTATCATTCTTTCTCCTTTTTCTTCTTTCTGCCACTGCCTCTTTTTCTTCTTCTTCTCTTGAAGTTTTTTCTTCTCTTGAAGCTTCTTCTTCAGTATTTGCTACTGATTCCCCATCATCAATATCTGTCTGCTCTTCTCTTTCATCAATTGTTGTCTCCTTTTTTGATTCTTCTTCATCAACAATTGTCTTTTCTTCTCTTACTTTTCTTGTTTCCTCTTCTTGTTCCTTCTCTGTTTCCTCTTCTTTTTCTTTCTCTATTTCCGCTTCTCTAGCATTTCCTCCTAGTACATTCTCTGTTTCCTTTTTATTTTCTTTCTCAATTTCCTCTTTATTTTCGTTCTCTTTTTCTTCTTCTCCAACATTCTATTTTTTTTACTACCTGAAGAGGTTTGGCTTCCACTTTAGCTACAATTGATTTTTGTAGTTCATCCTCGTGAGATGTCTTAATTCTTTTGCTAGATATTTTGGAAGGAGATTTATCTCTTCCTCTTTCACATGTCTTTGACACACGTCCCTTGCCATTTTATCTGCACACATAAACAAGTAACGACCATCAATAAAATAAACAAATAATTTGTTCCTAACACATAAAAAAATAAAACTATAAATATTTAAGTATTCTTTGATGAAACATCTCAGTGAGNTTATTTCTAATTTGACCGGACCACCCCTAATCCTTCTTAATTAATCGGTCGTTTGTTAATAAAAGAGTGTCCCAAATACTTATACAACACTTGAGATGTATTTTTAACACATTTTTCCCCGATACTACTTATAACGGGCAAGCGTGATTTTTAGGTAGCAATTACATTAGGTCTACACTATANGATATTTGAAGCCTCATATAAGATGTTAAGATGTTTTAAGATGTTTGAAACATCTTAATGAGATGTTTGAAACATCTTACTGAGATATTTCAAACATATCTAAAGGTGATGTATTGAATAGTCATAAAAGATTGAGCTTAAGAGGTAAAATTAATTTCCTNAAAGAGTGTCCCAAATACTTATACAACACTTGAGATGTATTTTTAACACATTTTTCCCCGATACTACTTATAACGGGCAAGCGTGATTTTTAGGTAGCAATTACATTAGGTCTACACTATAAGTACTTTCTTCCCCATGTTTGTACCAAATTCGAATTCATACTCATACTGTTAAGATACTGAAATGACTACTGATTTAGTTGCTCTAAGCATCGCGACCAACTCTGCACATCATTCAAAAGATTATCAATAATAATTACTTTTCTTCTTCTTTACCGCTGTTACTATGTTCTCATTTGCAATTATTTGGCCTTATTACATAAATTTAATTGATTTAACCTATAACAAAATTTTAGGTTAAACATTCATAAGATTCTGAACCTCATTCATTAATTTTGGATTTTTATTTTGAAGAAATAGTTTAGCATAACCCTTTACAATTTGAATATAAGAATATTTTTTTAAAAAAATATTTGTGGCCTCCTTATGCTATTTTGAACCTAATTTATTAATTTTTGAGTTGAGTGAGACCGAACTCTAAAATGTTGATGTACTACTTCTAGAACCATGAACTGGAGAGGGAAAAAGCTGGCTCATTTCTTCTCGCACAGAAGAAGTAAAAAGAGTTAAACGAAGACGATCACACATCAGGTTCGTGATATGTTCTGATAGTAGCGAACGTGTAATTTTCATTCTGCAATTCATTGACATATTAATCAGAAATTTGGAACAAATTGATTTAGATGTCATAATTTTCTCTGCTATCTGTAGCTNAAGCTAGCAATGTTCATATTATAGTTCTCCAAACTTCTTTATCTATACGTCTCTATCAATGATTTTTTAATCTCTAAAATAAACAACCATCTTATTATGATGATCATGTATCTTTTGATGAAACATCTCATGGATTATTAAACATCCTTACAAATGTTTCAAATATCTTATATGAAGCTTCAAACATCTTAATGAGATGTTTCAAACACTCAGCTCAAAATACCATTAACCAAACCCAGATAAACATTGCAATTACTTCACAACATACAATAACAACAATAACAACACGAATATTTAATAATATATTAAGATGTTTCAAGTACTCAAGTGACATGTTTGAAACATTTGGGCAAAAAAGTATTCCACAAACCCAAAATAGAGCAATATAGTTATTTCAATATCACAACAACTAACTTTATGGGCATGTGGAACAACCACATCAATGGCTACAATTAAACAACATAAAAATATCAATTTTTTCGGTCAAAAATATCAACTACACAACAACTCTAGAATTTAGGCACAAAAACCACACAACAAGAAGAAGATACAAAAACACCCAAAAACAAATCAATTTAGGGTTAAAATAACAAGTTCAGGGTTTAACAATATGATGGAAAAAAAGAAAAAAAACTTACCTTGATGATGGAATCTCGACTTCAAAGCAAATTTGAACGGAATGGAACCGATTTTTGAAGCCCTATAGTACTCTCGAGTTTGGAGATTGAATTTGAGAGAAAAGTTAGAAAAGTCTGGGGGTAATCGCGTGTGGTTTTGAAAAGAGAAGAAAGAGAAAAGTTGGAAAATCGTGTCTAATTAGAAGATATTTTTTTTTTTTTTAGTATTTTAAATTTTTCTCCAAAGTTTTTTTATTTCTAATTTGACCGGACCACCCCTAATCCTTCTTAATTAATCGGTCGTTTGTTAATAAAAGAGTGTCCCAAATACTTATACAACACTTGAGATGTATTTTTAACACATTTTTCCCCGATACTACTTATAACGGGCAAGCGTGATTTTTAGGTAGCAATTACATTAGGTCTACACTATAAGTACTTTCTTCCCCATGTTTGTACCAAATTCGAATTCATACTCATACTGTTAAGATACTGAAATGACTACTGATTTAGTTGCTCTAAGCATCGCGACCAACTCTGCACATCATTCAAAAGATTATCAATAATAATTACTTTTCTTCTTCTTTACCGCTGTTACTATGTTCTCATTTGCAATTATTTGGCCTTATTACATAAATTTAATTGATTTAACCTATAACAAAATTTTAGGTTAAACATTCATAAGATTCTGAACCTCATTCATTAATTTTGGATTTTTATTTTGAAGAAATAGTTTAGCATAACCCTTTACAATTTGAATATAAGAATATTTTTTTAAAAAAATATTTGTGGCCTCCTTATGCTATTTTGAACCTAATTTATTAATTTTTGAGTTGAGTGAGACCGAACTCTAAAATGTTGATGTACTACTTCTAGAACCATGAACTGGAGAGGGAAAAAGCTGGCTCATTTCTTCTCGCACAGAAGAAGTAAAAAGAGTTAAACGAAGACGATCACACATCAGGTTCGTGATATGTTCTGATAGTAGCGAACGTGTAATTTTCATTCTGCAATTCATTGACATATTAATCAGAAATTTGGAACAAATTGATTTAGATGTCATAATTTTCTCTGCTATCTGTAGCTTGTGACAGCAGGTCATGCACAGCCGCTCGTTTGCTCGAATGAACTCTCTCTCTCTCTCTCTCTCTATACAATTATGGATTGGTATCTGAATGTTTTCCAAATGTTTCAAATGCTTATGTGAGTTGTTGCTTGGATAAAATAGTGCGCAATATTATTGGTAAAGACAATGTTAGGGCTAATTAAGAAAATTGTCGAGCATATTAACACGAATCATGATAAATGTTTGGTGAAAGAAATCAATGTAATTCGCTTTTATCTCCGTATGATGTTTGAATGTTGAATGGTTTACATATATCATGGACTTTATCGGCCTGATTTAGTGCATATTGTTGCTTTATGTAGAAAGAGGCTAATGATAGGAAGAAGTAGGAACTCAGCCATTGATATGGGATTCAGGATGATTAGGTGCATTTTCGAGGAGCCTTGTTTAAAAGGGCCCTGAAGACGGATAATATGGGATATATATCATTGTGAATCATGAGTTTTGTAAGTATTCTGATGACAGCATTAGCTTGTTTCTCACCTACTTTTAAAGTGTTCGGTCATGTCAAGCAAAGTATAATGGAAAGATGCTATGAAGGTTATACACCAAGTACGCTTATGGTTCGACTCTGGCACACTATACTATTGAGCTTGTTTTTGATGCAGGATGTATTCTTATTACATATTGTCAGGGTTTATTCTTGCCACGAGTAAAAGAAGTGACGACTTTGTTATATTTTGTTTATTTACAAGTTTCAAGGACACCAAATGTACGGTCCATGCATGCTCAAACTCTTGAGGCTTTTTCTTAAAATACTTTTTAGTGTTATATTTGCTATATTTTAAGGTCGCTTGGTGATGTAAGGTCCTTAAGTATACATAAAGTAATAAGGTCTCTGTCAATTGTAAGTGTTCTTAAGAGGATTACAGAGATTCAAGAAAGTGAAATTTTGGATATCCATGATATTCTATGAAGATAAGTTACCTGATCTGACTGTGTTCATGATTTTGATTCTCCAAGTTCTTTAAAAGCACTACTCCTCAATAATCAACATCATAGGCACCTAATGGTAAAAGAGTTGCTTCCTCATCTTTGATAAGCTCTGCAGTATTTAGTTGGTTCTTTTGCAGGTATTTGTTTTTTTTAAATCTCAAATAGTCTTTTTAGTATCTTCAACAGTTAAATTTCGTTTCTTTCTTTCTAAGATGTTGGATACTGATCGACTGATTGTTGGTTATATTTGTATTAGTAGGCAATTGAATGGTAAAAAGGGTATCAATTGTTAATAAACAGTTAACTTTACTTTAAATACCTAAATGGAATAGACAGATATTGGCATAGTTTGGATCTCAACAGCTTTTATACTCCAAAATAAGTTCTTACAATACCCTTGAGCTGATATTATCTGCTACTACTAACAATAATAATCTAAAATAAAGGGAAAACAGTGATTTGAGCACAAGAAAACAAAATGCAAGTTTGTTCAGTTCAACAGATGCTACTTGGGTGTTGTTCTCTTTGCATTTATGTTTGTGCTAAACATTTTGTTTAATACAATGACCTGAACTTTGACTAATCTTAATGTTGGTTGTCTTTCTATATGACTAACTTTCAGCGTAGTGATTCGTGCTAGTTGGGGTAAGGGTCGGTGAATCTTATGAACTTCTCTGTTGTCTACAACAATAGAACAACTACCAGTAGTTTGTTCTTTCCCTTCCTGCTATTGTGCACTGAAAGTGGAAATGCCAACTCTCTGTCCAAGCGAAGACATCTATACTTTTTTTTTTGTTTGTTTAAGATACAATTTACATGCATTTTATAGTTTCTTTTTTTCATGTTGCATTTTATAATTTCTGTTGCACATGTATTTTTCCTTTTAACCTTGTATTGCCCTTTCTAGATCAATATAGCTACCATGTTCCTAAAAAGTACTTCAAAAAAATTGTGGATGCCTCACTTTCCCATAATCCCTTTTTTCTTTTTCCTTATTTTTGAGAAAAGCTTGACATGAATCAGCCAGAAAGTTCATCATCCCCTTGCTGTCCCCTTACGTTCCCAACAATAGAGAAACTTATAAAACAAAATGTTATAGTAGGTGTATTGACCTAATTATTTAGGACCCAAATTTTGGGCTCTTAGTTTCTTTTCTCACTATCCCTTTTCCCAACTATTGTGTTCTTTTGGTGTTTTTGTTTGAATGTTGCTGATGTTATGGGATATCTTGAATACACGATAATCTGTCACTATTGCCATTATTAGAAATTTATAACTGCTTCACAAAGTTTTCAAAACTGTTTGGCAAGGCCTTCTAAGTCCTCTAATATAATGGTGATAGAACCTTGACCTCTGCCGTGAAAGTTGCCCATACTGGTCTGTGGTCTGACAATCTAAACTCACCTCTATTATACTGGCTTTGCTTCAGTCCCTTGCCAAACCATATAATCCGGTCACACCTATAGAATATTTTTCTTTATTAAATATGCTTGTTCCATTTGCTTTTAGGTAAAATAATTCTTATGTTCTTAGGCAACTTACCAAGCTGGGGCTCGACTCTTTCCCCTTTTCTCGTTCTGATTGCAGCCATAATAATCATCAGAATCTGGATAATATTTGTATGTTGGTGCAAACTCAATTTCTTCCTCTTGCCAACCTTTGAAAATACAGCCTTCTCTTAGCTCGGCCTTCAGCTTCATATTTCCAAGTTTTCAATGTGAACTTCCAAATAATGGTGATACTAGGAGTACAAACTTACTGTATATTTGAATGCTTTCTGGAACTTTAAAATTGTTATTTTTTTGCTTACAGTACCTGATCCTTTTGTAATAAGATGCTCCACTGCCTGCCGTTGACTAAAGATCTTGTTACGGCTTCAGGTAAATAAATCCTATAATTCAGATCTCCTAGCCAAATCACCCTACTGTATGAGATTAACCAGCTTATGGTTGTTAGAAGATAATTTCAATATATTCACAAGTTGGTATATAATAATCAATATGTACAAAGTGAAGTCTTCTTTGTTGTACCTATGACACGTCAGCTAGCTAAATCATCTACAGTATGATATTAACCAGCTTATGGTTGCTAGAAGACTTTGCAAGATATTCACAAGTTGATATATAGGAATAATAATCAGTTTATACAAAGTGAAGTCTTCTTTATTGTGCTAAGAAAGACAAGTGTAAAACTATTTGCGCAAATGCTGACATGAGGGTTCATATGCATTTAACACAATCTCTCTCCCCCTTATCTTTTATGTTCTTTTTCTCACCTAATCAACTGTCTATGGGTCTTGGACAGGATAATAGCGTCTGCTTCTTGCCTCTATGAAGCATAATCAAACGTTTAACTGTGTTATTAGCACACTAGCTGCTGATGCTATATCAAGATTTAAGGTACTGTAACTCTAAAGGAAAATGCTAAGGTCATGAGAATCCAAAAGAAAAAATGTGACTGTTTATAATATTATGAAAAGGTAAACGTACTCGTGCTGTAGAATTTTTCTTGGCAAATGCTGAAATGAGTCACAAGGAAATCTTGTGCGTGATAGTATTTGGGAGGCATCTGCATTTCTCTGTCTCTCATCTCCTTCTTTTCCTCCGGAAGCTAAGTGACTACACACAAAGCAGAAGCTTGTTTCATGCAAGCAAAATCTAACCGACACTGAACCCTGTATATCATTTACTGAAAATTAGTAAATTGAAAACTGGATGCATATGATTGTGTTTCTATCCCGTTTGTTACATTTATACTCCATATATTCTCTGATTATGGAGTTACACCCTGGTGGCGGGGGCGCTAGCGTGTGCAAATAACTCAAATTTTATATCTTGCTTCCTATAATTTATCAGTAATTATTATATTTTGTAGGGAATGTGCTATTAAGATCAAGAAATAGAAATTTACACCAATTCTTTACCTTGTTTCCGAGGTAGCCAAATATACCACAGCCTACAGAGGAGACACTTGAATGCCTGATATATGGAAGGAGTGGAGACCTCGCCCATATGGTAATAAAAACTCCCACCATTTGCTTGCTAATTATGCATTCAAAATGTGAGGAACTCTCTTTGTTTGGTGGGTAAACCTTTTGATTTTCTTCTTCCTCTACCTTCTGAAGGGTGATGTTGTTGACAGCTATCTTGTTCAGAGCTGTTCTAATAAGAGAATTCCATTGCATGCATAACATTGTGTTCTCTGGCACTATAACACTTCCAGCATTCAGAGGTACAATTTCTTGAAACCTGATAAAAGTTGTTTGCTCATGACATGTACATTCTCGAAGTAGAATTTAGACCCTTAGCTACTACAAGTATCAAAGTACTGCCTTGACCAAGCCGACCTGATATGATCAGATGGCAATGCATTTGCATGCTGCTACTTACTCTCAAGGGCAGCCGCACATGCAAAATGCAGTCATCAGGTGATTTGGTTCATTTACCTATTAGTAGAATGCAGTATAGTGAAGATAAAGGTTACCCGAGAACATAAATATCAGCCAAGTTGTTTCGAGTATCAAGCAAGCCCTCCATATTTAAGTCGTTATGTGGTGCAATGCCTCCAACATTCCATGAGCTAATAAATAATCTTATTGAGAAGGAAAAAACAATAAATATGAATACCGGAATTTGAAGACGAATTTAAATGTTAATTGTTAAATGGACGTACGAAAAATTTTGTATGTCGGCTGAGAGTTCTGATGTTGTGTCAGAGTCAGCTAGCATGTTCTCATCGTCCGATCTGCTCTATAGGATGGTGTTTGCTGCAAACTTAGCTGCATGACCTTGAACAGAGGACAGAACAATAGACTAAAGAAAACCAGAATTTACTTCATCATGTAGGCAGAGTGCATGGGGAGAGAGAAGAGAAGGGTAAAGAGAACCGGAATTTACTTCATCATGTAGGGAGGGAGGGAGGGAGGGAAAGGAGGGGGGGGAGCAGTGGTAATGGAAGCTAATAAGTTAAAGGAAAGTATATCTATATAAAGGGAAAGGAGGCTGAGGATTTGATTTGCAAAGGAGGGAGATGTTAGGTCTTCTTTGGGAATGTTGAGAGGGTAAATGATGCTATGAGTGGGTCTACAGATGCCAATAAGGAGAAAGGAATTGTTAAAACAACAGTTAAAATGAAACAGACAATGAAAAAGTATTTAATCCATAATTGGAAGGCCAAGATCATAAGGGAGGTGATGTGAGCGATGATGCAAGTTGGATTAGGATCTTCTGTTTAACTTTAAACTAATATTTCTTATGGAAATCCAATGAGATACTCTCATTCCTTTGATCATATAACGACTTTGTAACATTCAAGGATGGCTGGCAAGGTTGCCACCTTTGGTTATAAGGACTTGGTTTCTTAGTTGAGTTGAAAAACATTTTTTGTTATCTTATAACTAAAGAATGTCTTCAGTAAGATGATGATAGCTTATATGAGTGATTTTGGACCTTTTTCTGGGGAAAAATACATCAATTTGGAGAAATGAGAAAATTGGTTGTGGGTTTTTATGTTTGAAAATAGCTTTTGCATTTACTGTAAACAAAGTAAGTTTTTTGCAATTAAACACTGCTCTTCTTTGTGTTTCTTAGTTGAGTTGAAAAACATTTTTTGTTATCTTATAACTAAAGAATGTCGACAAGGTGGGTTGCTCTGATGGTAAGCACCCTCCACTTCCAACCAAGAGGTTGTGAGTTCGAGTCACCCCAAGAGCAAGGTGGGGAGTTCTTGGAGGGAAGGATGCCGAGGGTCATTTGGAAACAGCCTCTCTATCTCAGGGTAGGGGTAAGGTCTGCGTACATACTACCCTCCCCAGACCCCACCAGTGGGATTATACTGGGTTGTTGTTGTTGTTGTTGTTGTTATAACTAAAGAATGTCTTCAGTAAGATGATGATAGCTTATATGAGTGATTTTGGACCTTTTTCTGGGGAAAAATACATCAATTTGGAGAAATGAGAAAATTGGTTGTGGGTTTTTATGTTTGAAAATAGCTTTTGCATTTACTGTAAACAAAGTAAGTTTTTTCGCAATTAAACACTGCTCTTCTTTGTGTTTCTATTGTCTGGTCTTGGTGAAACGTATACTTTAATCAAGAATCGAATTGTTTAGTAAGAAGCTCTTTTCTTGCTTGGGTTATTTATGGACAGTGCATGACTGTATAAGAGAATAGTATTAAAATAGGAAATGGACATGCACTCTAACGTGCGGTCTAGTGGTCAATAAAGTTGAGGGCTCAAATCCCAATAGAAACAAAAAACACAAAGTTGTTGATCTGCATAAGGAAGTATTGTCATCTATGTATTGAATTATCTCATGGTTAAAAGTTTACCATGAAATCAAACTGATCTCAGTACAGACACAAGTATATAGGCTGCAAAGGGAGACCGCCTAACTATGGTGTGATTAGCCGTTTATCATTTGTTATGCATAATGTTTACCCGAAAAATGGATAAAGTTGAATTTGTACGTAGTTCTAAGGGTATGTGGTATAATTTGACACAAATCGTAAGAGTAAATGGAAATATCGAATGTTGACCGTAAAGAATGAAGAATAAGTAAAGTTGAAAAGATGATGATTTATGGATTAAGCAAGATGAATCAATTTATGAAGCTAAAAAAAAATAATTCTTCAATATGGGAGTGTATGATATCTGAGTTACAATGTATGCAAAATTACAGAAATATAGTCATCCCTTTTATAGTGGGGGATCCTACTTAAGATATAATTAAAAATACATAGTGGAGAACCCATGATAAATCAGCTTTTCCCCAATTCTCGTCGAGATTCTCTCCCTTAGTGCGGCTGCAACGACTCTTGTTTATGAGCTCGATCTTGATCGGACTCAGCATTGGTCGGTATTGGCCGGTTTCCAGTTTTAGAGCTCGATGCGGGTTTGAGGTCGATGCCGACTCGGGGTCCGGTAATGACTTGGGCTCGGTATCGGTTGGCCTCAGGCGCTTAAGCTCGATTCCATCACATCTCATCATAGTTCGATTCGTATCCGAGCTCGATAATGACTTCGAACTCGGTATTTGACCTATACCTGAAATTTGAAGCTCGTTTGTGCCATCTTCGGATCCCATCTCGATATTATGAAGACTTTCTTCGGTCCAATATGATCCTATCTCGATCAGTCGTACGAAGGCCGAAATTAGTTTCGACTGTATACACATACATGTGAAATTAGTGCATAATAGAACACTTAACACTAATGTTTTTTTCCTTTTTTCTTTTTTGGGTTAATGGGGGTGCAGAGAAGACTCAATTAGACAACGACTGTTATGAGAGACAGATATTTCAACTCGTAACATTATCATTTGAATTACAATCTTTTGACTACCGAATTGTTTCTTGAGACCAAAATGTCATTTTCTTCAAGTAGGGTCATGTAGTCCATGCATATGATTGGATGGACGGAGAAAACTGAGCGTCCAATTGGTCAGTTCCATAAACGTACTAAGGGGTCGTTTGGTAGGGTGTACAAGAATAATGCAGAATACAGTGTATTAGTAATGCATGAGTTAGTAATGCAAGCATTAGTTATGCAAATATTATTTCTTATAAACCGTTTGGTGTGGTATATTAAAAATTATAATGCATTGCATAATTTTTAAGAAAAATAGTTGTTTACAAAAATGCCCTCCATATTCTCTAGCTTTAAGGGACTTTAAGGACAATTTTGTCTTTAACCATACTAATGCATTGCATTAATAGCCTTGGTATTACTAATGTCATGGTTTTCTATGCATTACTTATACATAGGCTAATACCAAGTATGATGTATAACTAATGCAAGTATTAATTATACAAAGGTTGAAAAAATGTACCAAACAAAGTATTAATAATGCACAAAGCTAATGCTTGCATTATTTTTTCTAATATCTACTGCCAAACGACCCCTTAGAGATTGAACTAATGCATACTTCAGTCAATCAATTGGTGCCTTTTCAATTATTTTATTAATAATGTAACACAAACAAAAATTAATCAGGTCGTTTTATTCTGATTGGCTTTGGCTACACCAAACATCCATTATCAACAATGATGGTGATTAAAAGTATAACTGTAAATAACAGTTTCTTTTCTAAGCAAAGAAGGCCACCGGTTATTGCTTAACCAAAGAAAATAATAATAATAATAATAATTGCAGTTATTCTTAACCAATCACGATTAGTAACTATGATCTTGGAGGACGAAATTTTTAATCCTATTTCCCTTGTAATAATTAAAGAAGAAAAACTCCCTGGTATCTACGACTACCATGAATACAGGACATAGTTTGATCATAGAAATACAGTATTAAAAGGACAACATAGGTTGTTTCCTTAATCTTTCTCCACATAAAAACAGTACTAACCTGACAACCTAGATTAATTTGATAATTGGCATACAAAGTTCCACCAATGATGCTGTTAACGAGATTCCTTTTGGATTAGTTAGCAGAAGACATTCGAGAGATTTTATTTTTGTCATAATCATTAATTAAGAAGAAGTTCAATGCAGATATGACTTGATTGTGAAAGTATTTTTTTTTTTATATTTACCACATTGTCTTCAACTTTCTTTTAATTTTATTTTATTTTATTTAAAGACTATGGGTTTAATCGACTCAAAGAATCCACATCGTCCTGGGGTGGCATAATTTATGCACCTGATCTTGGCTAGTGGGTATTCAAATAAAGAATTACGATTTGTTAGACAACAACGGTACTGATATTTTACTACTATTATTTGCTAGGATATCATATATATCCTATTTAGTGATGGGCCCCAAACAAAACATTTTAAAAATAAACGAAAATATAAACAAAGATGGGCGTTTGATAAGAACTTTTGGTGTGGATTGTGAACTCGTGAATTATAGGGGAGAGAAGATATTATAGTTTATGACAATTCCCTTCATTAAAAAGAAGCACAAAAGAAAAGGAAGAAGACGAGGGGAAGTGACGGCTTGATATACGAGTAAATGCACGGTGTCGACAAGGTAAAAACGTACAAACATGGGGTTTTTCTGATTTAATTAATAGATATATGATATGTATTTACGAATAAATTTCTATAACTTAACAAACGGTCGACTAGCATGCATTTGCACATTATTTAATCACTTAATCATAATAAGTTAATTTAATTTGATTTGACGTAAACTCTTTGAGTGAGGATAACAGGTAACACATTAGAGAGAAAAGTTGGGTCATTAAGAGGCGTGATATAAAGCAGCACAGCTCTTTGGATATTGAAGTTAATTTAATTGGTTGACATCCCAAGTGGGGAAATCTATACGCTATTCTCTAGCAGTGCAGGCATATCATCTCTCTTGTCTACTTCTTTGAAGTGTCCTAAAATATGAATGATTAGTGCCGTTGTCACTTCAAAAATAGAATAAGAAAAGAAAAGAGATAAAAATAAAGAAATGCAATTATTAACACAACTTGTAGCTGTGTGCGTATGAGATTTGCACTGCAAGTTGCACAGATACGCTTGCGTGCATACGACTTGGCATTGGCAAACCCCCCACTCCCCATGACTGAAGTTTTTGGTTTATTTGGTTGCTTGCAAGTGGCAACTATAACTAAACATTAAAAGTCGTTTTACAAATTGTACCGAAATTAAATTACGTACATCTCCAGGATGCTCACCTATTTTCTATTTTTTTAAAAAAAATTAAATACATAAGGAGATAGGGAAAATGGTTTCAAATGAAAGACATTCAATTGAATTTACACTTACTATGTGGGACACTTTTGCCGATATCACTAAGTTACAAGCATTATGATGACACTAAATTATGGTTGGTGTAAAAATATGGGTCTCATGTCGGATTCATCCATTATCTGCTCCTAGAAACTTCTCTTCAATCTTCTCCAAAAAGTTGAAAAATATTGTCAAGCTATACGTTTAAAACGCGCAGTCTGTCAAAACACATGATACTAAGTGTCGCAGGGCCGAGTTCGGTCAATTTTTCGCACCTAACTTGATACCGCACAATAGCAACCTGACACTCAAGTTACTCAGCCTTTTCCAACACTTAGCCAACTTTTCATCAAGTTTGGCTTCCCGCGAGATTTGGCAGCAACATAAAGAGAACACCAATAGTTACGGGAAAAATCCAACCTTTGTATTAATCACAAAATATACAAAGGACCCCTTTTTGCCATGAACACAATCTGTTCACAGCCCACTTCGTCCGGCCAGGATCATAAATAGATCTTGTCACACTAAGACCTGCCAACGCTCCAGCCTTAGCCCACTTTCGGAAACACTTAGAAACCCTCACGTTTCCCTCTTGGTTCCCATTTTGCTATGAACACAAGTCGTTCATAGCTACAAAGACCTGCCTACACCCAGCCTAAGCCCACTTTTGAAAATACTTAGAAACCCTCACGTTGATCTTTGCTCACTAAGACCTGCCCAAAGCCTAGCCTTAGCCCCCGTTTTGAAACACTTAGAAAGAATCACCTTCCTAACTTGTTTCCGTTTCTTTGCTGTGAACACAAGTCGTTCATAGCCCACTTAGTCAAGATCACAAGCCGATCTTGACACACCAAGACCTGCCCATGCCCAGCCTTAGTACCACTTCGTCTTCGTCTTGGAGACCCTCTTCTTCATTTGAAGGCCCTCTCCTTCTGCTCAAGACTTAGCCTTGATTCTCTCTTTCAAGACCAACTCTTAGCCTTGATCTAAGACTATCTTAGTCTTGATGCTCCTTCTTCATGAAATGCCCCCATATATATAGATATAGGGGCTTCCACTGGCAGATTTGAAGGGACAACATACAAAGGGGCAATTCCGTCATTGTGCTTTGCCCAGTCAAAGCACTAATAAGCACTTAACCATTTAATGGGACACTTGCCCACGCAATGTCCCTCTTCAGCACTTAGTTCTGTTTGTGGAGCACTCAGCCTTCATGGTGGAACACTCAACTCTTCTGGTGGAGCACTTAGCCCTCTGGTGGAGCACTGGTCCCACCTCCCACTGAACCAAGCCTTTACACACAACATTGCTAAATCTGATCCTATCTTGTAGTTGACATCCCCCAACTACATAGGCCATTATCTTACACGAAATGACATTAGCTACAAGCACTAAACAGATATGGATACAAGTCATTACAAAAATACAACGGCCCACTGCTTTGGCATGTGCACTACATGTGCCCTTTTTCTTGGTTAGCTATTGCACGCCCCAAGTCTGGCATTGCGCCCAGCCTTGGCTGATTCTGACATTGCTCCGCGCCAATGTCTCGTCCACAACCTGCTGTCCATGATTTTACCGCACATGCCCGACGCCTGTCGGCCGCACATTGCCTTAGCCGCATTTCTGCCTTGTCTTTGTCAACACTTGTTTCATCCGTGCCATTGCTTATCTTTTGTCTCACATAGCTTTGCCTTAGCTATTGAAACCCTTTGCCATCATTCCATGCCTCCGTGATTTAGCTTAGCTTGTACTTGGTGCTCCCACAACTTGAACTGCCCGTACCTTTGTCTTTGGCGCGCATGTCGCGTCATGCCGCCCAAACTTGCCCACACTGCCTCATCAAGCCTTTGCCAAGCCCGTCTTGCCTGTCCCAAGACCTTGGCCAATACTCGTTCACATGACAATGTTTCTCGTCCATTGTCCCGCATGATCGTTTTGCTTCCGCATAGGCCAACAACAAGGCCATCACGCCCCAATCCTTGCTACAGCCACTCCACGTCCGATTGTCAAAGAATCAGGCCCTAACAAATCACCCACACCCTTTGAAATCGACGTCCTCGTCGAGCCAACTTAATGGATCTGCCCCAAGGAGTTATTGACAGACAACGCCCTTGTTGCTCCATTCCACAAGAGAGTTTCCCGGGCTTTGACACTTCTTGCTCTCACGAACTGTTCCACCCTTGGCGCAGTTCAGCATTTTTGCCACAAGCCATGTTCTCAAACAACAACATTCCGTCTGCTACTGATCGTCTTATCGACGCCATGAATCTTGCTCTACTCTGATACCAGTTGTCACGGGGCCAAGTTGGGTCAATTTTTCGCACCTAACTTGACACCGCGTGGCAGCAACCTGACACTCAAGTTACTCAGCCTTTTCCAACACTTAGCCAACTTTTCATCAAGTTTGGCTTCCCACGAGATTTGGCAGTAACATAAAGAGAACACCAACAGTTACGGAAAAAACTTAACCTTTGTATTAATCACAAAATATACAAAGGACCCCTATTTGCCATGAACACAATCCGTTCACAGCCCACTTCGTCCGGCCAAGATCATAAATAGATCTTGTCACACTAAGACCTGCCAACACTCCAGCCTTAGCCCACTTTCGGAAACACTTAGAAACCCTCACGTTTCCCTCTTAGTTCCCATTTTGCTATGAACACAAGTCGTTCATAGCTACTAAGACCTGCCTACACCCAGCCTTAGCCCACTTTTGAAAACACTTAGAAACCCTCACGTTTCTCTCTTGTTTTTCCACTTTGCAAAGATGACAAGTCGATCTTTGCTCACTAAGACCTGCCCAAAGCCTAGCCTTAGCCCCCGTTTTGAAACACTTAGAAAGAATCACCTTCCTAACTTGTTTCCGTTTCTTTGCTGTGAACACAAGTCGTTCATAGCCCACTTAGTCAAGATCACAAGCCGATCTTGACACACCAAGACCTGCCCATGCCCAGCCTTAGTACCACTTCGTCTTCGTCTTGGAGACCCTCTTCTTCATTTGAAGGCCCTCTCCTTCTGCTCAAGACTTAGCCTTGATTCTCTCTTTCAAGACCAACTCTTAGCCTTGATCTAAGACTATCTTAGTCTTGATGCTCCTTCTTCATGAAATGCCCCCATATATATAGATATAGGGGCTTCCACTGGCAGATTTGAAGGGACAACATACAAAGGGGCAATTCCGTCATTGTGCTTTGCCCAGTCAAAGCACTAATAAGCACTTAACCATTTAATGGGACACTTGCCCACGCAATGTCCCTCTTCAGCACTTAGTTCTGTTTGTGGAGCACTCAGCCTTCATGGTGGAACACTCAACTCTTCTGGTGGAGCACTTAGCCCTCTGGTGGAGCACTGGTCCCACCTCCCACTGAACCAAGCCTTTACACACAACATTGCTAAATCTGATCCTATCTTGTAGTTGACATCCCCCAACTACATAGGCCATTATCTTACACGAAATGACATTAGCTACAAGCACTAAACAGATATGGATACAAGTCATTACAAAAATACAACGGCCCACTGCTTTGGCATGTGCACTACATGTGCCCTTTTTCTTGGTTAGCTATTGCACGCCCCAAGTCTGGCATTGCGCCCAGCCTTGGCTGATTCTGACATTGCTCCGCGCCAATGTCTCGTCCACAACCTGCTGTCCATGATTTTACCGCACATGCCCGACGCCTGTCGGCCGCACATTGCCTTAGCCGCATTTCTGCCTTGTCTTTGTCAACACTTGTTTCATCCGTGCCATTGCTTATCTTTTGTCTCACATAGCTTTGCCTTAGCTATTGAAACCCTTTGCCATCATTCCATGCCTCCGTGATTTAGCTTAGCTTGTACTTGGTGCTCCCACAACTTGAACTGCCCGTACCTTTGTCTTTGGCGCGCATGTCGCGTCATGCCGCCCAAACTTGCCCACACTGCCTCATCAAGCCTTTGCCAAGCCCGTCTTGCCTGTCCCAAGACCTTGGCCAATACTCGTTCACATGACAATGTTTCTCGTCCATTGTCCCGCATGATCGTTTTGCTTCCGCATAGGCCAACAACAAGGCCATCACGCCCCAATCCTTGCTACAGCCACTCCACGTCCGATTGTCAAAGAATCAGGCCCTAACAAATCACCCACACCCTTTGAAATCGACGTCCTCGTCGAGCCAACTTAATGGATCTGCCCCAAGGAGTTATTGACAGACAACGCCCTTGTTGCTCCATTCCACAAGAGAGTTTCCCGGGCTTTGACACTTCTTGCTCTCACGAACTGTTCCACCCTTGGCGCAGTTCAGCATTTTTGCCACAAGCCATGTTCTCAAACAACAACATTCCGTCTGCTACTGATCGTCTTATCGACGCCATGAATCTTGCTCTACTCTGATACCAGTTGTCACGGGGCCAAGTTGGGTCAATTTTTCGCACCTAACTTGACACCGCGTGGCAGCAACCTGACACTCAAGTTACTCAGCCTTTTCCAACACTTAGCCAACTTTTCATCAAGTTTGGCTTCCCACGAGATTTGGCAGTAACATAAAGAGAACACCAACAGTTACGGAAAAAACTTAACCTTTGTATTAATCACAAAATATACAAAGGACCCCTATTTGCCATGAACACAATCCGTTCACAGCCCACTTCGTCCGGCCAAGATCATAAATAGATCTTGTCACACTAAGACCTGCCAACACTCCAGCCTTAGCCCACTTTCGGAAACACTTAGAAACCCTCACGTTTCCCTCTTAGTTCCCATTTTGCTATGAACACAAGTCGTTCATAGCTACTAAGACCTGCCTACACCCAGCCTTAGCCCACTTTTGAAAACACTTAGAAACCCTCACGTTTCTCTCTTGTTTTTCCACTTTGC